>JAILYF010000194.1:0-108582 GCA_025491095.1 Brachionus asplanchnoidis
AAAAAAATTATAACTGTTTTTTTTTTTAAATAAAAGCAAATAATTTTATTTTTTTTAGGCGGCTTAGGATAGAAATAATTAAGTTTTTTGGCATCAACGACACCGCAAAATTAGAGAAAATTTTTTCTTATTTTTTTTGGGTTTTTTAAAAATTAATGGTGTCTGGCATGTCGACACATTCAAATAAAATGAATTAATTTTTTTTAATTCGAGGCGGCTTATGACAGAAGTCATAAAGTTGCTAAGAATTGTCGACACCAAAACATTAAAGCAACATTTTCAACTTGCAAAAGCGGCTAATTTTTTAAAACTTTTGAAAATCAAAATTATATAAATAAAAATAAATTATTTAACTAAAGCTCAGATGGCGCAGTGGATAGTGTGTAGTAATACTAATCATGAGGTGAGGGATCGATCCCCTATGTAAAAAATAATTTTAAATTAAGCAAATTTTAATTTTTTTGAGTCAATTTTTGGATTCCCTATAAAATTTGGGACAGAAAAATATTTTTTTTTTTTTAATTAATTTTTTAAATTTTAAAATTTTAAATTTTGAATTTTTGAATTTTTAAATTATTAAATTTTTGAATTTTGAATTTTAAATTTTGAATTTTTAAATTTTTGAATTTTTAAATTTTAAATTTTTGAATTTTTAAATTTCGAATTTTTAAATTTTTGAATTTTTGAATTTTAAATTTTTGAATTTTTAAATTTTTGAATTTTTAAATTTTGAATTTTGAATTTTTAAATTTAAATTAAATTTTTAAATTTTTAAAATTTTAAATTTTTTAATTTTTTTTATTTTCAAATTTTTGAAATTTTAAAACCCATTCAAAACATGCTGTAATCAAAACACTTGTATTCATTAAATACCAAAGCTTAATAATATATAAAAATTTCCCCCATTTACCCTAATGAAATAATATTTCCCATTAGCTTGATGGTAAAAAAAAATATTTGCATTGGTACCATGGATGGTATGCAGCAAAAAAAAATTTGCATTGACCACCATGCAATTTGAAATTTCCCCATAGACCCCATGAAAAAGTCCATTCACCATGCTTACTATGGCTTAATCAATTGAGTCCATTGAAAAGCTTATATGCATTGAAATGTATGGGCAAAAGCAATTTCGGTCAAATTGTAAAATAAACTTAACAAAAGTTTGCACCAAAAATGGTCAGTATTTTAGGAATAACTTCCGCTGGGAAAATAATTCAGGGTGACTTGAATTTTAAAATGTTCGTCTCATCAAGACGCACGTAACGGTGTGCCGAACAAAAAAAAGTATGGTCGGGGTCCATGGCAATTTGGCAAATACCACCGAAAATTGGTGGAAAAAATAATGGAAGTTGCATAACTAATGCCAAGTTGGTCCCAGAATCTTCTATGGCATATTTTTGGAATCAGCTGTCATTTTGAACCCAAAAATTTACTTTGAACCATGTGAGCAAAAGGAGGTGGGCGTGGGACGGGTGGTAAGGAATTTTGGTAATTGGTGAATTGCGGGCGAACGGTGACGGCACAGGTCTCGTCCTATTTTTTCGGTCGTCCCACAGAGTTGCTCTATCCAAAAATATACTTGGTTGGGGGGGTCAAAAATAGACCCCGGGCTGTCATTTCGTCGAGCAACCCTCCGAGTGTCAAAATGGTATTTTGGTCATTTTGGGTCGAAAAAATTTCCGGAAAAAAAGTGGATACAGATTCGGAATCAGCTCGGCGTGAGGAATCCAAAAATGTATAAAAAGTCCAAAGAACACCTTTTTGAAATTTTGCCAAAAGTTTATTTCTGGAAAAAAAGGTGGTTTTGGCAAAAAATTGGAAAAAAGGCCAACGGTGTTACCCCTAATTTTTGATTGGCTATCCAACGCGCCATCGCCCGAGTCTGTGCGACGCTCCAGTCGGTCCAAAAAATTCGGACACTCAAATCGACACAGAGAGCGTATTTTATATTAAGGGACTAGCATCAATGTGTCAAGGTAAACATCATCCTTTCATGGTAAACAAAATGTGCCATCGTCAAAAAGCAAATTTTCGATAAAATCTGGCGATTTTTAGTGCTCCCTAGCCCTTTGTGTACCCCTTCTTGACCCTCTCCCCCATCTAATCACACTTAAATAAGCACTTTTTATTTATTTGACTCAAATTTTGAAATCCTCTTAAATTCTACTCAGGAAAATAGTCTCAAATTAAAATATTTTTTTTTATTTTTATTATTATTTAATATTATTTAATTAATTAATAAATTAATTTATATAAATAATTTAAAATTTCAAAGACTTAAAAAAACCATTGCGGCATTTGAATGAATTTAAAAGCATTTGAACAAATTCAATTAAATATTTACACAAAGATCCGAATTTTATTAAATTTTTCATTAAAAAAAACAATAAATGCAATTAATTTCATTGATACCATGTATTTGATCCAACAAAAAAAATTAATTTGTATTTGTCGCAATGTTATTATTAATTTCACAAATAGCACCCATTAATAGCCAATTCTCAGGGCTCACTAAGATAATTTAATGATAACTATTTCAAGTTATATTTCTATTAAAAATAATTTTTTCCGGATTTTATTTATTTTTTTGGCTCCAAATACATTAAAATAGGCATTAGAATAGTCCATAAGCTTAAAAAAATTTCTCATGATTTTTATAAATTTGTTAGACTCCAAACATTTAAATTCTTTAAAAAATAAATTATTAAATATTAACAATTAAATATTAACCCAAGATCCGAATTTTATTAAATTTTTCATTCAATTTATTTTATACAATTAATCGGATTGAAAGCATGAATTTGATCAACAAAAAAAATTAATTTGTATTTATCGCAATTTTATTATTAATTTCACAAAAGCACCCGTGAAATAGCCAATTCTCAGGGCTCACTAAGATAATTTAATGATAACTATTTCAAGTTATATTTCTTTAAATAATTTTTTCTGGATTTTTATCTATTTTTTTTGTCTCAAATACATTTAAATAATCATTAGAATATTCCATAAAATTAAGAAAAATATTTCATGATTTTTATAAATTCGTTAACTCCAAACATTAAATTCCTTAAAATTTATTTAGAAATTAAATTTTTCAAAGCCCCAATAATATTTCAAAATTTTCCATTTTTTAGAGTCCAATTACATTAAAATGCCTATTTAGATATTTAAAAATACATAAAAATTTCTACTCTGTCTCAGTAATTTTTTCAAAATTTTCATGATTTTTTTACATTTTTAGGGTCCAGTTACACTAAAATACTCATCAAAATATTCAAAAATCTGGAAAAAATATTTCTAAGCATTTTTACCCATTTTTTAGGGTCCAAACAGATAAAATTAATTAATAAATATACAAAAAATATGCAAAAAAATTTTTCTTAGTCAAATAATTTTTTCAGAATTTTTCATGATATTTTTCAATTCTGAATTAGAAAATATATCGTTTTAATAAAGCAAATTTTTTAATTTTTGACTCAATTTTTGAATTCCTCATAAAATTTAACTCAGAAAAATATTTGGAAATTTTTAAATTTTTGATTTTTAAATTTTTTAAATTTTAAATTTTTATATTTTTGAATTTTTGAATTTTTAAATTTTTGAATTTTTAAATTTTAGAATTTTTTTATTTTTGAAATTTTGAATTTTTAAATTTTTGAATTTTTGAATTTTTAAATTTTTGAATTTTTAAATTTTTGAATTTTAAATTTTAAATTTTTAAATTTTTAAATTTTTTGAAATTTTTGAAATTTTAAAACACATTGAAAACCATTGCGGCACTTGTAAACATTAAATGCTATCAAACTTAATAATAATTAATTTTTCCCCATTGACCCCAATGAAAAATAAATAACCATTATATTTGATAGCAAAAAAAATTTGAATTGTTACCATGCATGGTATGCAGCAAAAAAAATTTGCAATGGTACCATGCATGGTATATAGCAAGAAAAAATTTGCAATGGTCTCCATGCAATTTAAAATTTCCCCCATAGACCCCCATGAAAAAGTCCATTCACCATGCTTACTATGGCTAATCAATTGAGTCCATTGAAAAAGCTTATATGCATTGAAATGTATGGGCAAAAGCAATTTCGGTCAAATTGTAAAATAAACTTAACAAAAGTTTGCACCAAAAATGGTCAGTATTTTGGGAATAACTTCCGCTGGGAAAATAATTCAGGGTGACTTGAATTTTTAAAATGTTCGTCTCATCAGACGCACGTAACGGTGTGCCGAACAAAAAAAAGTATGGTCGGGGTCCATGGCAATTTGGCAAATACCACCGAAAATTGGTGGAAAAATAATGGAAGTTGCATAACTAATGCCAAGTTGGTCCCAGAATCTTCTATGGCATATTTTTGGAATCAGCTCGTCATTTTGAACCCAAAAAATTTACTTTGACCATGTGAGCAAAAGGAGGTGGGCGTGGGACGGGTGGTAAGGAATTTTGGTAATTGGTGAATTGCGGGCGAACGGTGACCGGCACAGGTCTCGTCCTATTTTTTCGGTCGTCCCACAGAGTTGCTCTATCCAAAAATATACTTGGTTGGGGGGGTCAAAAATAGACCCCGGGCTGTCATTTCGTCGAGCAACCCTCCGAGTGTCAAAATGGTATTTTGGTCATTTTGGGTCGAAAAAATTTCCGGAAAAAAAAAGTGGATACAGATTCGGAATCAGCTCGGCGTGAGGAATCCAAAAATGTATAAAAAGTCCAAAGAACACCTTTTTGAAATTTTGCCAAAAGTTTATTTCTGGAAAAAAAGGTGGTTTTGGCAAAAAATTGGAAAAAAGGCCAACGGTGTTACCCCTAATTTTTGATTGGCTATCCAACGCGCCATCGCCCGAGTCTGTGCGACGCTCCAGTCGGTCCAAAAAATTCGGACACTCAAATCGACACAGAGAGCGTATTTTATATTAAGGGACTAGCATCAATGTGTCAAGGTAAACAATTCATCGTCATGCCATCGTCAAATGTGCCATCGTCAAAAAGCAATTTTCATAAAATCTGGCGATTTTTAGTGCTCCCTAGCCCTCCTCGACCCCAACATTGACTCTCTTTTCCTTTATTTAATTTAATTCTATTCTAAAATATTTTAAAACTCAAGTCAAATGGATTAAAGGAAGTAAATGCCCATCTAATGTGGACAAATACCCTTTAGTATAATAAAAGCGACAAACAGCCCTTAATTATCTTTATTAAATAAAAGAATTGAATAGGTTAAAATTTTTTATTGAAAAAAAAAAATATATATACATAAAAAACACAAAGTTTATTCCAAAAGCTCTCTAAATACAATGTTCTTGGTGTACATTTCGCCATCAGGAACATAACCGGGCAGACGTCCTTGTCTAAACGTACCATGCATGTGCGTATCAACAAGTACTCGCAATGATCCGAAATTGCGCACCCTTGATGCAGCCACATACAACTGGCCATGATTAAAAACAGGTCGACGCAGCAATAGACCAATCGAATTAAATGTTTGGCCTTGCGACTTGTTAATAGTCATTGCAAAAGCCAGTCGAAATGGAAATTGAATTCGTCTGATTCGAACTCCCGGCTCATCGTCTTTTGACCGAAACTCACTTCGGAAATATAGATATTCAAGTCCTTGAGTGGGGCCTTCCATTACAACGCACTTGATAGAATTGGTGTTGCATTCGACAACAATTAATCTAGTGCCATTGCATATGCCCTCGGCAACCGACCAATTTTTCTGCATCATGACAATTGCTCCAACTTTTACATTGAGAACATGCGGTGGAAAACCCTGAGGTGTCATTGCGAATGCATTCTCAATAGGAAACTCCGAATTGTCATCAACAAGTCCGGTCTCTCGGTGTAATATTTGCGTTACACCAAGATATTCCCTGTTTTCCGAAGGCAGTCGTTCAAGAACCACTTCGTTGATTTCCATCGAATCAGCATTTGTCGGACATAAAATAGCGTTGTTGAGACGATTATTTGCGTCCATATTCAACTCACCAACACCAAACACTTCGTCGACAATATTACCAACACAGATAACATCACTTGGTAATCGAACCAAATTGTTGCCATCATATATTCGGCTTCTACCATCGCCAACTTCCATTAGCCACTCCTTGAATTGATTCTCGTTTGGTCCTGCGCGCAAGTTTTCCCGCAAAGCCATCGACTCAAAATGATGCCAAAGACCGGACTTTTTAATGCTCATGAGAATACTGGATTCCAAATTCTCATTAGTTGACACAGGAGCACATTGTCTAAAGTCACCAGTGAGCAACATCACTTTACCGCCAAAGGGTACTCTCGGCTTCTGCATTAAATCTCTCAGCAGCCTGTCGATACACTCCAGCATTGCTCGAGATATCATTGAACACTCGTCGATTACAAATAACTTGGTATCACGTAATGTCCGAGCTTGAGCACTTTGGGCATGAATTCCGCTGGTTGAATTGGCATCAGTTGGAATTGGAATCCGAAAACGCGAATGCATCGTTTGACCACCACCTTTTAATAGCGCAGCTGCTATACCAGTAAAAGCTGTTGGAACATAAACATAATTGAGTTCCATCATCTTATGGTACAGCAAGTTAATAAGGTAGGTCTTTCCAGTTCCACCAGGTCCATCCAAAAAGAAACATTTGGCCGAATTAACATTGTTGTCATTGACAGCATCCAAAATTCGATCAAATGCTAATTTTTGTCGATTATTGAGTGTTGGTATCAATCGATTAACCTCGAGTGCATGCTGGGCTGAAGTCATATTATTAATATGACTGGGTATGCCACGATGATTCCAATCAAGCCCTCTGGCGTCAGGTTCAGGCAAATTGTAATCTTGCAAAGTTTTGTCATGACTTGCAAGAAGGAATCTAATGTGACCAAGTGCTCTGGCATAACGGGTATCGTCATCTAACGGCAAGTAGTCATCACTCAACGAATCGCGAAATTCGCGCCACAATTCCAATGCATTTGGCTGCACTGGATTGTTGTGGTACAATATTTTAGAAAACAAATATCGTAATCGATGAGGACGTTCGGTCCGTACTGCCTCTTCCAACAACTCATACCACTGTTGATTGTTCTCAACCAGATTGAGTGCCCTTGCCGCTTCCTCAAATGTGCCGTACACAACTCCATCCACAGTACGAAGCATTTCATAGGACGTTGCACCTCTGATATGTAATATCAGAAGCTTCAAATGAAACTTTTCACGATTACTTTGATGAACGTGATACATGCGTCCAATTATTTTTTCGCGTTGATTCACATTGATTCGTGCTTGCCATTCGCGACTTGATTCAATAAATCTGAAATATTCGGGTATTTCAATATAGAAATATTGTCTTGCCCGAATTGAACGTGCATTCAATTCGAAATATGCAGCAAGCGTTGTTCTTTTTGGTCGTCTGCTTGCGGCATCTTGAACATTTTCGAATATGACAGGCTGCTCGTCAGGTAAATACAAATCGAGCCGGACTATAGTGTGTGACAACAAATATCGCCTGTTGCCCAACAACTTGTCACAAGCCTCGATTGAACTCACATACCGCTTGCTCTCATACGATTTGATTTCATCGTAACCAACATTGTCACCATTGCCCGCCAAATCGTTTTGATCATCAGCAGGCTCATTAGTTTCAACGACATTGTTGACATCGCGATCCACCTGAACATCATAGTCGTCATTTTGAACAACTGGATCCCCATTTAAGTCAGCTGTTGAAGTAGTGGGAACAGAACCCACCGAAGTTCTGTTCTGGTCTTCAACATTGAACCCACGATTTGCATACGGCATAACGTTATTCAGTGCATGCAACTGAACATTCACCCGATCATTACCCTTACAGACATAGTCGAATAGATACTTCATTGTGCTCAATAAACCACATGCCTCAACATTAATATGACAATTGAATGTTTTCAGCATTTTTCGGTTATGAGGAATTACATATCTATTGTCAAGCTCGACTCCATTTACCAAAGCAGTAATGCCTGTTTCTCGACGTTGATACTCCGGGTATTGGTTCGGACGAATTACAGTCACATTCGAATAAGGTTTCGGATAGCCTTTGGAGCACCGATTACCAAACTGCTGCATACACGCACTGTTTTCACGGCATGGTCCATGCAACATTTTTGTTTTAACCAAATCGTACAATTCACGATCAATTGCAGGATCCGGTAGTTCAGCACAAATAATGTCGTCGAACTGGTCTTCACTTGTTGGTTTGTCTTGATCTTCGAACCAAATAAGACAGTGATGATGCGGTAGTCCTCGCTTCTGCAATTCTTTGACAACAACAAAAGCTTTTACCACACCAAGCCTATGTTCTTTTGTAATGCCAGACCACCACTTTTTGAATTTGAGATCGTAGATTCGAGCACACATGTCAGGACGGGACAAATAGCTCTTATCATGTAAAAGCATTCGTTGCAACTCAGGCCATCCAGGATTTGCTGTAAATGTCATGAACAAATCGGCCTTACCATATTTATTGGATATTTGCATTGCATCGAAATACTTTTGTCTAATAGCCCGATCACCACCTTCAAATGTAGCCGGCAAAATAAAGGCCTTTCCAAGAACATTGCCAGGATTTAAATTGGTCGAAACATGATCCATTATACCTGCATAGGACTCAATTCGCAACTTTTTCTGATTCTTACGCAGGTAATACAGATTGTTCCACTCAACTTTGATCCATGAGCACACAACAAACTCTTGAAACAACTTGGATGCGTGAAACATCAAATTAAGATTGTTTACCCTGTAATGAATAAAAAATCTATAATATTCAAGCAGGGTAACTCTCCTGTTAGTAGTTGTCTCGGCGTTTGTATGGCATAACCGCTCATCATAGCCAGCTTCACCATACGGAAATAAGAGCGGAAAACACATTGGATCGCAATTGGGATCACGAAACCTAATGTATTTCATGAAATTGTTTGGACGTTGAGGAACAATTTCAATCAGCGGCATGTTTTGTTCGCGAGCCTGGGCAAATAAAACATGACCATCATCGGGTAGACCGTCGTTATCGTTTAACAACACAGCGGCCACTTCACCTCTCGTAGCATTGTCCACCACTTGTCTGTTGCCTGCTCGATCCGTTGCCACATTTGTGTTTCGAGGAACCAAACGTGATAGCCAAAGACGAACGGTCAACGGTTCTTCCATATTTTGACGCTCGAGAATTTCTTTATTTGTCAGAAAAAACTGATAAAGAACATTCACGTCCATGAGCATCTGTCTCAGCATACGAAATAAATCCGCATTTAAATCGCCGTTAAAATTTTCCCAGTTGGCGTTCATATGATCAAACACAGACAGATCAGAATCGAGCATTAGATATTGAGCAGCTCTAATTCTTTCAATGCCTTGTGGACCATTAAACATCGGCGGAATTTTATATCCAACACCACCATGACATTTGTACAAAAATGGCAATTTTGTTCGACTTTCGCTCATTCGATTACGGTCATTGCGAATATTGTCTAAATTGATAGCATCAAAATTAGCCTTAACCGACGCCATTCCCAACGATGAGTTGTACTGTCGAATATTGTCCAGAAATTCCTTGCGCAAAGTAGCCGAAAAATTTCGACTATTTTGCGGATCCAAAAGACCAATCATTACCGGATGATAGTGTTGAATAGGCGACAACTCAATTTTGTTACTTTGGCAACATTTTGAATAGACGCCTCTGTCATTTACTTCACCAATCCAGTAAATGGCTCCACAATACTGACAATAAAGAGTGCCATCACCTTGATCATCGACCTGTGCAACGAAAGGATCAGAATTCTTCCATGTATTATGGGTATTGGATACAAAGCGAGCGGCTTGGTTATTAATGTGCACCAAGTGCAAACGCTCAGCTCTCTCGTCTTCTGTTTGATTTCCAACACGACGATTAGCAAGACGTTCATTATGGGACGTAGGTGACTCTTCCTGGCGATTCTGAGCATGACGGTCGCGATCAATAACCAACCTATGATCACGTGAGTCGGGTGATAAATTTGCTTGCCTCAAAGATGTTGCAACACGTTGACTTGCAAGACGATTGGAATGGGCAGCAGGTGATTCAGCGCTCAAACGCTGATCATTATTCCGAATTTGTGTAGCAAGTCGGGCCTGACGAACATCAGCAGTCTCTTCCTCACGACTGTTTTGTTTTCGGCTTCGTTCAGAGCTTCTCGCATGCTTATCAGTCCATCCGCGATTTAAACTACGTCCAGTAAACGTACCAACATTTTCCTCATCGTCAGAGTTCACATCATCGGACACAGGTTGAATAACTGGATCCGATAAATTGTCATCGCGAACAGGCACTTGAATTTGGGCAGCCAATTCATTTATTTTTGCTTGCAGATTGTCTTCACGATTAGGCATTCTCTGGTTGTTGTTACCAAAACCTAATCGATTAGAACAACCTTTCGAAACAACCGAATCAGTTGAAATAAACGGCTCTTCATCCAAATTGAATACATTTATTCCTGACACAGTACCGTCGATGACCGGATACGGTTCAACAAAAGCTGTGTCCAGAATGCCAATTGCACTAACATCCGGACCGGTTGAAACATCATGGTTATCAGACGGCATTATATCATCCGTATTAGAGGAAAGCAACGATTGAACCGATTGATTGATCGTTCGTTGCTTGTCTTTTCACGTTTAGCTGAACGTAAATAAGCAGTTTGTTTTGGCACCTCGACTCTTCTTTCCCTTCTTTCTTCCTCTTTGAGCAACAGATGACTCTGAACTGGGTCCAGCATTTGTCCATCACCAGCAGCCAATTGCTCTTGAACTAAAGAACGGCTCAGGTTCAGGTTCTTGACCGGCAGATTCTTGAGGGGCAGGTTCAGATTGTCGCACAACTGGAATAGCTGTAGAAAGTATGGCACCGGAACATAACGGCTCATTTGACAGGTGTTACGCTCTGATTCCAATTCTAAAAACAAATAAGTTACGACAATAAGGGATTAAAAATACTTACGATTAAAACGATTCAGCAAAGTGGAATAAGCTAATTTACGACAACGTCTTCTGAAGAAAGATGCGATATCAGCATCTTTCATTCGCTCACCAGAATCATTTCGAAGCGTAAATACTCAATAACTACAGCGTCTTCGTTTTGCATCAAAAGGCTTCATTTTTTCTTTTAGATCTGTTTCAATCTAAAAAAAAAATTAATACAAATTTCATGAATATGGTTTTCAAGGAGAGTTTACATCCTACCATTAAAAATAAATTAACAATTTTAAATTTTATTTAAAATCAGTTAAAAATTATCAAAAAAAACTATTAATTGTAATAGTGTAGACATACGTAGGATATGCCCCCTTCCATTAAAATATTCAAAATAAAAGAAGGTAGTAAATCCCATCTAATGTGGAGAAATACCCTTCATCATATTGATAATTACCCAGTTACTATCGAACATTGCTATTTATGCTCGATAGATTGATCATGCTTTGATTCAGCTTTAAGTAAATCAGACACACTTGGTGGTACTGAATACTGTGATCATTAAGTCATCGGCCGGCCCTGGACTCGCTCAGATCACAATACATTATTCTACACCGTTCAAAGCATGATTGTGGTTTGACAGATTATATCTGACCAAGACTCCTCGGTTAGGACCTGAATTATTAACAAAAGGAAATAAAGAAGTTTATTTCCTATCATTAATGCCCGACCGCCCTTGCTTTTAGTTGCAATCACTATTAAAAAAATTTAATAGCAAAAGAAACTACAGGAATGGCCACTTGCAACAATGGAAACTATTAAAAGCACCAATGTTGATCGACTGCTGCCTCGACTAAAATCCATCGAACATTGCTATTTATGCTCGATAGATTGATCATGCTTTGATTCAGCTTTAAGTAAATCAGACACACTTGGTGTGTACTGAATACTGTGATCATTAAGTCTTCGGCCGCCCTGGACTCGCTCAGATCACAATACATTATTCTACACCGTTCAAAGCATGATTGTGGTTTGACAGATTATATCTGACCAAGACTCCTCGGTTAGGACCTGAATTATTAACAAAAGGAAATAAAGAAGTTTATTTCCTATCATTAATGCCCGACCGCCCTTGCTTTTAAGTTGCAATCACTATTAAAAAATTTAATAGCAAAAGAAACTACAGGAATGGCCACTTGCAACAATGGAACTATTAAAAGCAGCAATGTTGATCGACTGCTGCCCTCGACTAAAATCCATCGAACATTGCTATTTATGCTCGAAAGATTGATCATGCTTTGATACAGCTTTAAGTAAATCAGACACACTTGGTGGTGTACTGAATACTGTGATCATTAAGTCTTCGGCCGGCCCTGGACTCGCTCAGATCACAGTACATTATTCTACACCGTTCAAAGCATGATTGTGGTTTGACAGATTATATCTGACCAAGACTCCTCGGTTAGGACCTGAATTATTAACAAAAGGAAATAAAGAAGTTATTTCCTATCATTAATGCCCGACCGCCCTTGCTTTTAAGTTTGCAATCACTATTAAAAAATTTAATAGCAAAAGAAACTACAGGAATGACCACTTGCAACAATGGAACGATTAAAAGCACCAATGTTGATCGACTGCTGCCCTCGACTAAAATCCATCGAACATTGCTATTTATGCTCGATAGATTGATCATGCTTTGATTCAGCTTTAAGTAAATCAGACACACTTGGTGGTACTGAATACTGTGATCATTAAGTCTTCGGGCCGGCCCTGGACTCGCTCAGATCACAATACATTATTCTACACCGTCAAAGCATGATTGTGGTTTGACAGATTAGATCTGACCAAGACTCCTCGTTAGGACCTGAATTATTAACAAAAGGAAATAAAGAAGTTTATTTCCTATCATTAATGCCCGACCGCCCTTGCTTTTAAGTTGCAATACACTATTAAAAATTTAATAGCAAAAGAAACTACAGGAATGGCCACTTGCAACAATGGAACTATTAAAAGCACCAATGTTGATCGACTGCTGCCCTCGACTAAAATCCATCGAACATTGCTATTTATGCTCGATAGATTGATCATGCTTTGATTCAGCTTTAAGTAAATCAGACACACTTGGTGTGTACTGAATACTGTGATCATTAAGTCTTCGGCCGGCCCTGGACTCGCTCAGATCACAATACATTATTCTACAACCGTTCAAAGCATGATTGTGGTTTGACAGATTATATCTGACCAAGACTCCTCGGTTAGGACCTGAATTATTAACAAAGGAAATAAAGAAGTTTATTTCCTATCATTAATGCCCGACCGCCCTTGCTTTAAGTTGCAATCACTATTAAAAAATTTAATAGCAAAAGAAACTACAGGAATGGCCACTTGCAACAATGGAACTATTAAAGCACCAATGTTGATCGACTGCTGCCCTCGACTAAAATCCATCGAACATTGCTATTTATGCTCGATAGATTGATCATGCTTTGATTCAGCTTTAAGTAAATCAGACACACTTGGTGTGTACTGAATACTGTGATCATTAAGTCTTCGGCCGGCCCTGGACTCAGCTCAGATCACAATACATTATTCTACACCGTTCAAATCATAAAAATTATTTATCAGATTATTTCTGACCAAGACTACTCGGTTAGGCCCCAGCCACCAGATTCTATCAAGCATACCTATTTTTACTTGAATAATTAGGTATAGCGCAGTGGTATCGCGATGATATTCCAATCCAGAGGTAGAGGGTTCAATCCCCACTATTAAAAAATTCAGCTTTTTAGTGATTATCGCGATGTTCATCCGATCCAGTGGTAGAGGGTTTCGATCCCCGCTATATTTAATTTAATTTCAGCTTTTTTTTATCCCTTATATGTATGGCGAAATGAGCTATAGCTCTATTTTGAAAAAAAAAAAAAAAAAAATTATTAGTTTTAAAAAGCGGGGTGATGCATCCCCGAATAAATTGCATTTTTTTTATGGTTTGGGGGGCATATTATAGAGATTAAAATTTGTTGGCATAGATGACACCGCAAAATTACAGAAATTTTTTTTTATTTTTATTTAAGGGTTTTTTATAGATAAAATGTTGTCTGGCATTGTCGAACATTAAAATAAACGCATAAAATTTTTTTTTTTTTTAGGCTGCTTAGGATCGAATTAATTAAGGTTTTTTGGCATCAACGACACCGCAAAAATTATAGAATTTTTTTTTTTTATTTTTGTGGGTTTTTTTAAAATTTAATGGTGTCTGGCATTGTCGACCCATTCAAATAAAATCAAGTAATTTTTATTTTAATTCTAGGCGGCTTATGACATAGTCATAAAGTTGCTAAGCATTGTCGACCACCAAAACATTTAAAGCAACATTTTCAACTTGCAAAAGCGGCTAATTTTAAAACTTTTGAAAATCAAAATTATATAAATAAAAATAATAATTATTTAACAAAAGCTCAGATGGCGCAGTGGATTGTGTGTAGTAATACTAATCATGAGGTTGAGGGATCGATCCCCTATATAAAAAAAAATTATAACTGTTTTTTTTTTTCTAAATAAAAGCAAATAATTTTTATTTTTTTTTAAGCGGCTTAGGATAGAAATAATTAGGTTTTTTGGCATCAACGACACCGCAAAAATTAGAGAAATTTTTTCTTTTTTTTTTTTGGGTTTTTTAAAATTTAATGGTGTCTGGCATGTCGACACATTCAAATAAAATGAATTAATTTTTTTTAATTCGAAGCGGCTTATGACAGAAGTCATAAAGTTGCTAAGAATTGTCGACACCAAAACATTTAAAGCAACATTTTCAACTTGCAAAAGCGGCTAATTTTTAAAACTTTTGAAAATCAAAATTATATAAATAAAAATAATAATTATTTAACAAAAGCTCAGATGGCGCAGTGGATAGTGTGTAGTAATACTAATCATGAGGTTGAGGGATCGATCCCCTATATAAAAAAAAAATTATAACTGTTTTTTTTTTTTAAATAAAAGCAAATAATTTTTTATTTTTTTTTAGGCGGCTTAGGATAGAAATAATTAAGTTTTTTGGCATCACGACACCGCAAAAATTAGAGAAATTTTTCTTTATTTTTTTTGGGTTTTTTAAAAATTTAATGGTGTCTGGCATGTCGACACATTCAAATAAAATGAATTAATTTTTTTTAATTCGAGGCGGGCTTATGACAGAAGTCATAAAGTTGCTAAGAATTGTCGACAACCAAAACATTTAAAGCAACATTTTCAACTTGCAAAAGCGGCTAATTTTTAAAACTTTTGAAAATCAAAATTATATAAATAAAAATAATAATTATTTACTAAAGCTCAGATGGCGCAGTGGATAGTGTGTAGTAATACTAATCATGAGGTTGAGGGATCGATCCCCTATGTAAAAAATAATTTTAAATTAAGCAAATTTTAATTTTTTTGAGTCAATTTTTGGATTCCCTATAAAATTTGGGACAGAAAAAATATTTTTTTTTTTTTAATTTAATTTTTTAAATTTTTAAAATTTTAAATTTTTTGAATTTTTGAATTTTTAAATTATTAATTTTTTTGAATTTTTGAATTTTTAAATTTTTGAATTTTTAAATTTTGAATTTTTAAATTTTTGAATTTTAAAAATTTTTGAATTTTTGAATTTTTAAATTTTTGAATTTTGAATTTTAAATTTTTGAATTTTAATTTTTGAATTTTTAAATTTTTGAATTTTGAAATTTTTGAATTTTTGAATTTTTAAATTTTTGAATTTTTAAATTTTTGAAATTTTTTGAAATTTTAAAATTTTGAAATTTTAAAACCCATTCAAACCATAGCTACACTTATAATCATTGAAAACATTAAACTTAATAATAATTAATTATAACCCATTTACCCCAAGGAAAAAAGAATTACCAATTAATTTGATAGCAAAAAAATATTTGCATTGGAACCATGCATGGTATGCAGCAAAAAAAATTTGCATTGGTTTCCATGCAATTAGAAATTTTCCCCATAGACCCCCATGAAAAAGTCCATTCACTATGGGTAAATCAATTGAGTCCATTGAATAAGCTTATATGCATTGAAATGTATGGGCAAAAGCAATTTCGGTCGAATTGTAAAATAAACTTAACAAAAGTTTGCACCAAAATGGGTCAGTATTTTGGGAATAACTTCCGCTGTGAAAATAATTCAGAGTGACTTGAATTTTTAAAATGTTCGTCTCATCAGGACGCACGTACGGTGTGCCGAACAAAAAAAAGTATGGTCGGGGTCCATGGCAATTTGGCAAATACCACCGAAAATTGGTGGTAAAAATAATGGAAGTTGCATAACTAATGCCAAGTTGGTCCCAGAATCTTCTATGGCATATTTTTGGAATCAGCTTGTCATTTTGAACCCAAAAAATTTACTTTGAACCATGTGAGCAAAAGGAGTGGGCGTGGGACGGGTGGTAAGGAATTTTGGTAATTGGTGAATTGCGGGCGAACGGTGACCGGCACAGGTCTCGTCCTATTTTTTCGGTCGTCCCACAGAGTTGCTCTATCCAAAAATATACTTGGTTGGGGGGGGTCAAAAATAGACCCCGGGCTGTCATTTCGTCGAGCAACCCTCCGAGTGTCAAAATGGTATTTTGGTCATTTTGGGTCGAAAAATTTTTATTTTTGAAAAAGTGGATACAGATTCGGAATGAGCTCGGCGTGAGGAATCCAAAAATGTATAAAAAGTCCAAAGAACACCTTTTTGAAATTTTGCCAAAAGTTTATTCTGGAAAAAAAGGTGGTTTTGGGCAAAAAATTGGAAAAAAGGCCAACGGTGTTACCCTAATTTTTGATTGGCTATCCAACGCGCCATCGCCCGAGTCTGTGCGACGCTCCAGTCGGTCCAAAAAATTCGGACACTCAAATCGACACAGAGAGCGTATTTTATATTAAGGGACTAGCATCATCGTATAACGGTAAACACAATGTGTCATCGTCTAATGTGCCATCGTCAAATGTGCCATCGTCAAAAAGCCAATTTTCAATAAAATCTGGCGATTTTTAGTGCTCCCTAGCCCTCCTCGACCCCAACATTGACTCTCACTTCCTTTATTAATTTAATTCTATTCTAAAATATTTTAAAACTCAAGTCAAATGGTTTAAAGGAAGTAAATACCCATCTAATGTGGACAAATACCCTTTAGTATTAATTAAAGTGACAAACAGCCCTTAATTATCCTTATTAAATGAAAGAATTGAATAGTTTAAAATTTTTATTGAAAAAAAAATATATATACATAAAAACACAAAGTTTATTCCAAAAGCTCTCTAAATACAATGTTCTTGGTGTACATTTCGCCATCAGGAACATAACCGGGCAGACGTCCTTGTCTAAACGTACCATGCATGTGTGTATCAACAAGTACTCGCAATGATCCGAAATTGCGCACACCTTGATGCAGCCACATACAACTGGCCATGATTAAAAACAGGTCGTCGCAGCAATAGACCAATCGAATTAAATGTTTGGCCTTGCGACTTGTTAATAGTCATTGCAAAAGCCAGTCGAAATGGAAATTGAATTCGTCTGATTCGAACTCCCGGCTCATCGTCTTTTGACCGAAACTCACTTCGGAAATAAAGATATTCAAGTCCTTGAGTGGGGCCTTCCATTACAACGCACTTGATAGAATTGGTGTTGCATTCGACAACAATTAATCTGGTGCCATTGCATATGCCCTCGGAAACCGACCAATTTTTCTGCATCATGACAATTGCTCCAACTTTTACATTGAGAACATGCGGTGGAAAACCCTGAGGTGTCATTGCGAAAGCATTCTCAATAGGAAACTCCGAATTGTCATCAACAAGTCCGGTCTCTCGGTGTAATATTTGCGTTAAACCAAGATATTCCCTATTTTCCGAAGGCAGTCGTTCAAGAACCACTTCATTGATTTCCATCGAGTCAGCATTGGTCGGACATAAAATAGCGTTGTTGAGACGATTATTTGCGTCCATATTCAACTCACCAACACCAAACACTTCGTCGACAATATTACCAACACAGATAACATCACTTGGTAATCGAACCAATTGTTGCCATCATATATTCGGCTTCTACCATCGCCAACTTCCATTAGCCACTCCTTGAATTGATTCTCGTTTGGTCCTGCGCGCAAGTTTTCCCGCAAAGCCATCCGACTCAAAATGATGCCACAGACCGGACTTTTTGATGCTCATGAGAATACTGGATTCAAGATTCTCATTAGTTGACACAGGAGCACATTGTCTAAAGTCACCAGTGAGCAACATCACTTTACCGCCAAAGGTACTCTCGCTTCTGCATTAAATCTCCTCAGCAGCCTGTCGATACACTCCAGCATTGCTCGAGATATCATTGAACACTCGTCGATTACAAATAACTTGGTATCACGTAATGTCCGAGCTTGAGCACTTTGGGCATGAATGTGTCAAGGTAAACATCATCCTTTCATGGTAAACAAAATGTGCCATCGTCAAAAAGCAAATTTTCGATAAAATCTGGCGATTTTTAGTGCTCCCTAGCCCTTTGTGTACCCCTTCTTGACCCTCTTCCCCATTTAAACACACTTAATTAAGCACATTTTTATTTATTTGACTCAATTTTTGAAATCCTCATAAAATTCATCTCAGAATAATATTCGAATTTTTAAATTTTAATTTTTGAATTCCTGAATTTTTATACTTTTTAATTTATTTAAATTTTAAAATGAAAAATAATTTAAATTTTCAAAGCCTTAATAATCCATTACGGCATTTGAAAGAATTTAAAAGCATCTGAACAGATACAATTAAATATTTACCCATAGATCCGAATTTTATTAAATTTTTCATTTCTATTTATTTTATACAATTAATCGGATTGATACCATGTATTTGATCCAACAAAAAAATTAATTTGTATTTATCGCAATGTTATTATTAATTTCACAAATAGCAACCGAGAAATAGGCGATTCGCAGGGCTCACTAAGATAATTTAATGATAACTATTTCAAGTTATATTTCTATTAAAAATATTTTTTCTGGATTTTTATCTATATTTTTTGCTCCTAATACATAAAAATAGGCATTAAAATTTTCAATAAAACTAAGATTAATAATTCATGATTTTTATAAAATTGTTAGACTACAAACATTTAAATTCCTTACAAAAATAGAAAAAAATTAAATTTTTCTATGACCCAATAATTTTTTCAAAATTTTTCATAATTTTTTCAAATTTTTCATAATTTTTTTCCCAATTTTAGAGGCCGATTACTTTTAAATGTCCATTTGGATATTTAAAAAGAAACAAAAATTTCTTCTCTGTCTAAGTAATTTTTTTTTTAATTTTTAGGGTCCAGTTAAGCTAAAATACTCATCAAAATAAACAAAATCTGGAAATAATTTTTCTAAGTCAAAAATCTAAATCAGAATTTTTAAGGATTTTTACCCATTTTTAAGGGTCCAAACAAATAAAATTAATTAATAAATAAACAAAAAATCTGCGAAAAATTTATCCAACTCGAATACTTTTTTAGAATTTTTCATGATTTTTTTCAATTTTGAATAAAAAATTTATAGCAATTTAATAAAGCAAATTTTAAAATTTTGACTCAATTTTTGGAATCCTTATTAAATTTTACTCAGAAAAATATTTGGAAATTTTTAAAATTTTTGATTTTTAAATTTTTAAATTTTTGAATTTTTGATTTTTTAAATTTTAAATTTTTGGATTTTTTAATTTTTGAATTTTTAAATTTTTGGACTTTTAAATTTTTGAATTTTTGGAATTTTGAATTTTTTAATTTTTTGGATTTTTTAATTTTGAATTTTTAAATTTTTGGACTTTTAAATTTTTGAATTTTTGGAATTTTGAATTTTTTAATTTTTGAATTTTTAAATTTTGGATTTTTTAATTTTTGAATTTTTAAATTTTTGGACTTTTAAATTTTTGAATTTTTGGAATTTTGAATTTTTTAATTTTTGAATTTTTGGAATTTTGAATTTTTAAATTTTTGAATTTTGAATTTTAAATTTTGAATTTTTGAATTTTTGAATTTTTAAATTTTTGAATTTTTGAATTTTTGAATTTTTAAATTTTTGGATTTTTTACTTTTTGAATTTTTAAATTTTTGGATTTTTAAATTTTTGAATTTTTAAATTTTTAATTTTTTAATTTTTTAATTTTTGAATTTTTAAATTTTTGAATTTTTGAATTTTAAATTTTAAATTTTTAAATTTTTGAAATTTTTGAAATATTAAAATCAATTTAAAACCATTGCGGTATTCAAAACACATGTATTCATTAAATACCATTAAGCTTGATTATATATAAATTTCCCCCATTTACCCTATTAAAATAATATTTCCCATTAGTTTGAAGGCAAAAAAAAATATTTACATTGGTACCATGGATGGTATGCAGCAAAAAAAAATTTGCATGACCACCATGCAATTTGAAATTTCCCCCATAGACCCCCATGAAAAAGTCCATTCACCATGCTAACTATGGCTAATTCAATTGAGTCCATTGAAAATGATTATATGCATTGAAATGTATGGGCAAAAGCAATTTCGGTCGAATTGTAAAATAAACTTAACAAAAGTTTGTACCAAAAATGGGTCAGTATTTTGGGAATAACTTCCGCTGGGAAAATAATTCAGGGTGACTTGAATTTTAAAAATGTTCGTCTCATCAGGACGCACGTAACGGTGTGCCGAACAAAAAAAAGTATGGTCGGGGGTCCATGGCAATTTGGCAATACCACCGAAAATTGGTGGTAAAAATAATGGAAGTGGCATAACTAATGCCAAGTTGGTCCCAGAATCTTCTATGGCATATTTTTGGAATCAGCTCGTCATTTTGAACCCAAAAAATTTACTTTGAACCATGTGAGCAAAAGGAGGTGGGCGTGGGACGGGTGGTAAGGAATTTTGGTAATTGGTGAATTGCGGGCGAACGGTGACCGGCACAGGTCTCGTCCTATTTTTTCGGTCGTCCCACAGAGTTGCTCTATCCAAAAATATACTTGGGGGGGGGGGTCAAAAATAGACCCCGGGCTGTCATTTCGTCGAGCAACCCTCCGAGTGTCAAAATGGTATTTTGGTCATTTTGGGTCGAAAAAATTTCCGGAAAAAAAAAGTGGATACAGATTCGGAATCAGCTCGGCGTGAGGAATCCAAAAATGTATAAAAAGTCCAAAGAACACCTTTTTGAAATTTTGCCAAAAGTTTATTTCTGGAAAAAAAGGTGGTTTTGGCAAAAAATTGGAAAAAAGGCCAACGGTGTTACCCCTAATTTTTGATTGGCTATCCAACGCGCCATCGCCCGAGTCTGTGCGACGCTCCAGTCGGTCCAAAAAATTCGGACACTCAAATCGACACAGAGAGCGTATTTTATATTAAGGGACTAGCATCATCGTATAACGGTAAACACAATGTGTCATCGTCTAATGTGCCATCGTCAAATGTGCCATCGTCAAAAAAGCCAATTTTTCAATAAAATCTGGCGATTTTTAGTGCTCCCTAGCCCTCCTCGACCCCAACATTGACTCTCACTTCCTTTATTTAATTTAATTCTATTCTAAAATATTTTAAAACTCAAGTCAAATGGTTTAAAGGAAGTAAATACCCATCTAATGTGGACAAATACCTTTAGTATTAATTAAAGTGACAAACAGCCCTTAATTATCCTTATTAAATGAAAGAATTGAATAGTTTAAAATTTTTTATTGAAAAAAAAAATATATATACATAAAAAACACAAAGTTTATTCCAAAAGCTCTCTAAATACAATGTTCTTGGTGTACATTTCGCCATCAGGAACATAACCGGGCAGACGTCCTTGTCTAAACGTACCATGCATGTGTGTATCAACAAGTACTCGCAATGATCCGAAATTGCGCACCCTTGATGCAGCCACATACAACTGGCCATGATTAAAAACAGGTCGTCGCAGCAATAGACCAATCGAATTAAATGTTTGGCCTTGCGACTTGTTAATAGTCATTGCAAAAGCCAGTCGAAATGGAAATTGAATTCGTCTGATTCGAACTCCCGGCTCATCGTCTTTTGACCGAAACTCACTTCGGAAATAAAGATATTCAAGTCCTTGAGTGGGGCCTTCCATTACAACGCACTTGATAGAATTGGTGTTGCATTCGACAACAATTAATCTGGTGCCATTGCATATGCCCTCGGAAACCGACCAATTTTTCTGCATCATGACAATTGCTCCAACTTTTACATTGAGAACATGCGGTGGAAAACCCTGAGGTGTCATTGCGAAAGCATTCTCAATAGGAAACTCCGAATTGTCATCAACAAGTCCGGTCTCTCGGTGTAATATTTGCGTTAAACCAAGATATTCCCTATTTTCCGAAGGCAGTCGTTCAAGAACCACTTCATTGATTTCCATCGAGTCAGCATTGGTCGGACATAAAATAGCGTTGTTGAGACGATTATTGCGTCCATATTCAACTCACCAACACCAAACACTTCGTCGACAATATTACCAACACAGATAACATCACTTGGTAATCGAACCAAATTGTTGCCATCATATATTCGGCTTCTACCATCGCCAACTTCCATTAGCCACTCCTTGAATTGATTCTCGTTTGGTCCTGCGCGCAAGTTTTCCCGCAAAGCCATCGACTCAAATGATGCCACAGACCGGACTTTTTGATGCTCATGAGAATACTGGATTCAAGATTCTCATTAGTTGACACAGGAGCACATTGTCTAAAGTCACCAGTGAGCAACATCACTTTACCGCCAAAGGGTACTCTCGGCTTCTGCATTAAATCTCTCAGCAGCCTGTCGATACACTCCAGCATTGCTCGAGATATCATTGAACACTCGTCGATTACAAATAACTTGGTATCACGTAATGTCCGAGCTTGAGCACTTTGGGCATGAATGTGTCAAGGTAAACATCATCCTTTCATGGTAAACAAAATGTGCCATCGTCAAAAAGCAAATTTTCGATAAAATCTGGCGATTTTTAGTGCTCCCTAGCCCTTGTGTACCCCTTCTTGACCCTCTCCCCCATTTAATCACACTTAATTAAGCACATTTTTTTTTTTGACTCAATTTTTGAAATCCTCATTAAATTTCACTTAGGAAAATAGTCTCAAATTTTTTTAAAATTTTTAAATTTAAATATAATTTAAAATTTCAAAGCCTTAATAAAACCATAGCGGCATTTGAAAGAATTTAAAAGCATTTGAACAGATACAATTAAATATTTACCCATAGATCCGAATTTATTAAATTTTTCATTTAATTTATTTTATACAATTAATCGGATTGATACCATGTATTTGATCCAACAAAAAAATTAATTTGTATTTATTGCAATGTTATTATTAATTTCACAAATAGCACCCGAGAAATAGGCAATTCGCAGGGCTCACTAAGATAATTTAATGATAACTATTTCAAGTTATATTTCTATTAAAAATAATTTTTTCTGGATTTTTATCTATTTTTTTGGCTCCAAATACATTTAAATAATCATTATAATATTCCATAAAATTAAGAAAAATATTTTATGATTTTTATAAATTTGTTAGACTCCAAACATTTAATTAAATATATACCCAAAGATCCGAATTTTATTAAATTTAATATTAAATAAAACGGCAAATGCAATTAATTACATTGATACCATGTATTTGATCCAACAAATTAATTAATTTGCATTTTTCGCAATGTTATTATTAATTTCACAAATAGCACACATTAAATAGCCAATTCGCAGGGCTGACTAAGATAATTTAATGATTTCTATTTCAAGTTATATTTCTATTTAAAATAATTTTTTCTGGAATTTTATCTATTTTTTTGGCTCCAAATACATTTAAATAGGCATTTGAATATTCCATAAAACTAAGAAAAATTTTCCTTGATTTTTGTAAATTTGTTAGACTCCAAACATTAAAATTCCTTAAAAAATATTTAATGATTTAAATTTTCTAAGTCCCAATAATTTTTCATAATTTTTTCCCATATTTTAGAGTCCAATTACATTAAAATGTATATTTAGATATTAAAAAGATGCAAAATTTCTTCTTTGTCTCAGTAATTTTTTCAAAATTTTCATGATTTTTTTACATTTTTTAGGGTCACATTACAATAAATTACTCATCAAAATATTCAAATATCTCGAAAAAATATTTCTAAGTAAATAACCTAAATCAGAATTTTTAAGGATTTTTCCCATTTTATAGGGTCCAAACAAATAAAATTAATTAATAAATAAACGAAAAATTAGCGAAAAATTTCCAAAGTCAAATAATTTTTTCAGAATTTTTCATGATATTTTTCCATTCTGAATTAGAAAATATATCGTTTAATAAAGCAAATTTTTTAAAGTTTTGACTCAATTTTTGAAATCCTTATAAAATTTTACTCAGAAAAATATTTGGAAATTTTTAAAATTTTTGATTTTTAAATTTTTGAATTTTTAAATTTTTGAATTTTTAAATTTTTAAAATTTTAAATTTTTGTATTTTGAGTTTTTGAATTTTTGAATTTTTAAATTTTTGAATTTTAAATTTTTGAATTTTTAAATTTTTAAATTTTTGAATTTTTAAATTTTTGAATTTTTAAATTTTTAAATTTTTAAATTTTAAATTTTTTTAATTTTAAATTTTTGAAATTTTAATACCTATTCACAACCATTGCGACACTTATTAACATTAACAACATTAAACTTAATAATAATTAATTATTACCCATTACCCCAATGAAAAAAAAAATTACCATTTAATTTGATGGCAAAAAAATATTTGCATTGGTACCATGCAATTTGAAATTTCCCCCATAGACCCCCATGAAAAGTCCATTCACCATGTTTACTATGGCTTAATCAATTGAGTCCATTGAAAATGCTTATATGCATTGAAATGTATGGGCAAAAGCAATTTCGGTCGAATTGTAAAATAAACTTAACAAAAGTTTGCACCAAAAAAGGGTCAGTATTTTGGAATAACTTCCGCTGGGAAAATAATTCAGGGTGACTTGAATTTTTAAAATGTTTGTCTCATCAGGACGCACGTAACGGTGTGCCGAACAAAAAAAAGTATGGTCGGGTCCATGGCAATTTGGCAAATACCACCGAAAATTGGTGGTAAAAATAATGGAAGTTGCATAACTAATGCCAAGTTGGTCCCAGAATCTTCTATGGCATATTTTTGGAATCAGCTTGTCATTTTGAACCCAAAAAATTTACTTTGAACCATGTGAGCAAAAGGAGGTGGGCGTGGGACGGGTGGTAAGGAATTTTGGTAATTGGTGAATTGCGGGCGAACGGTGACCGGCACAGGTCTCGTCCTATTTTTTCGGTCGTCCCACAGAGTTGCTCTATCCAAAAATATACTTGGTTGGGGGGGTCAAAAATAGACCCCGGGCTGTCATTTCGTCGAGCAACCCTCCGAGTGTCAAAATGGTATTTTGGTCATTTTGGGTCGAAATATTTTTATTTTTGAAAAAGTGGATACAGATTCGGAATCAGCTCGGCGTGAGGAATCCAAAAATGTATAAAAAGTCCAAAGAACACCTTTTTGAAATTTTGCCAAAAGTTTATTTCTGGAAAAAAAGGTGGTTTTGGCAAAAAATTGGAAAAAAGGCCAACGGTGTGAGTCCTCTTTTTTGATTATCTATCCAACGCGCTATCGCCCGTGGTCAGGCGACGCTCCAGTCGGTCCAAAAAATTCGGGCATTCAAATCAACACAGAGAGCGTATTTTATATTAAGGGACTAGCATCAATGTGTCAAGGTAAACATCATCCTTTCATGGTAAACAAAATGTGCCATCGTCAAAAAGCAAATTTTCGATAAAATCTGGCGATTTTTAGTGCTCCCTAGCCCTTTGTGTACCCCTTCTTGACCCTCTCCCCCATTTAATCACACTTAATTAAGCACATTTTTTTTTTTTGACTCAATTTTTGAAATCTTCATAAAATTCTACTCAGAAAAATATTTCGAATTTTTAAATTTTAATTTTTTGAATTTTTGAATTTTTAAACTTTTTGTTTTTTTTTAATTTTAAAATTAAAAATAATTCAAAATTTCAAAGCCTTATTAAAAGCATTCCGGTATTTGAAATAATTTAAAAGCATTTGTACAAATACAATTAAATATTTACCCAAAAATCCGAATTTTATTAAATTTATCATTAAATAAAACAATAAATGCAATTAATTTCATTGAAAGCATGTATTTGATCCAACATAAAATTAATTTGCATTTATCGCATTTTTTTATTAATTTCACAAATAGCACCCATGATATAGTCAATCCTCAGGGCTCACTGAAATTATTTAATGATAACTATTTCAAGTTATATTTCTATTTAAAATAATTTTTTCTGGATTTTTATCTATTTTTTTGGCTCCATATACATTAAAAGGGCATTAGAATATTCCATAAAACTAAGAAAAAATTTCCTTGATTTTTGTAAATTCGTTAGACTCCAAACATTTAAATTCCTTAAAAAATATTTAAAAATTAAATTTTTCAAAGCCCCAATAATTTTTCAAAACTATTCATAATTTTTTCCCATTTTTTAGAGTCCAATTACATTAAAATGCCTAATTAGATATTTAAAAATACATAAAAATTTCTTCTCTATCTCAGTAATTTTTTCAAAATTGTCATGATTTTTACCCATTTTTTAGGGTCGAAACAAATTAAATTTATTAAAAAATAAACAAATAATATGCGAAAAATTTTTCTAAGTCAAATAATTTTTCCAGAATTTTTCATGTTTTTGTTCCATTTTGAATAAAAAAATTTTATCTTTTTAATAAAGCATATTTTTTAATTTTTGACTCAATTTTTGAAATCTTCATAAAATTTTACCCAGAAAAATATTTGTTAATTTTTAAAATTTTTGATTTTTGAATTTTTAAATTTTTGAATTTTTAAATTAAAGAATTTTTGAATTTTGAATTTTTGAATTTTTGAATTTTTTAATTTTTAAATTTTTAAATTTTTTAATTTTTTAATTTTTAAATTTTTAAATTTTTAAAATTTAAAATTTTTGAATTTATAAATTTTTGAATTTTTAAATTTTTGAATTTTTAAATTTTTGAATTTTTGAATTTTAAATTTTTTAAATTTTTTTAAATTTTTTTAATTTATGAAATTTTTGAAATTTTTGAAATTTCTAAATCAATTTAAAACCATTGCGGCTCTTTTAATCATTAAATACCATTAAGCTTAATAGTAATTAAATTTTCCCTAATGACCCTATTGAAATAAAATTTCCCTTTAAATTTGATAGCAAAAAAATATTTGCATTGGAGCCATGGATGGTATGCAGCAAAAAAATATTTGCATTGACCACCATGCAATTAGAAATTTTCCCCATAGACCCTCATGAAAAAATCCATTCACCATGCTAACTATGGCTAAATCAATTGAGTCCATTGAAAAAGCTTATATGCATTGAAATGTATGGGCAAAAGCAATTTCGGTCGAATTGTAAAATAAACTTAACAAAAGTTTGCACCAAAAATGGGTCAGTATTTGGGAATAACTTCCGCTGAGAAAATAATTCAGGGTGATTTGAATTTTTAAAACGTTCGTCTCATCAAGACGCACGTAACGGTGTGCCGAACAAAAAAAAGTATGGTCGGGGTCCATGGCAATTTGGCAAATACCACCGAAAATTTGTGGTAAAAATAATGGAAGTGGCATAACTAATGCCAAGTTGGTCCCAGAATCTTCTATGGCATATTTTTGGAATCTGCTCGTCATTTTGAACCCAAAAAATTTACTTTGAACCATGTGAGCAAAAGGAGATGGGCGTGGGACGGGTGGTAAGGAATTTTGGTAATTGGTGAATTGCGGGCGAACGGTGACCGGCACAGGTCTCGTCCTATTTTTTCGGTCGTCCCACAGAGTTGCTCTATCCAAAAATATACTTGGTTGGGGGGGTCAAAAATAGACCCCGGGCTGTCATTTCGTCGAGCAACCCTCCGAGTGTCAAAATGGTATTTTGGTCATTTTTGGTCGAAAAAATTTCCGGAAAAAAAAAGTGGATACACATTCGGAATGAGCTCGGCGTGAGGAATCCAAAAATGTATAAAAAGTCCAAAGAACACCTTTTTGAAATTTTGCCAAAAGTTTATTTCTGGAAAAAAAGGTGGTTTTGGCAAAAAATTGGAAAAAAGGCCAACGGTGTTACCCCTAATTTTTGATTGGCTATCCAACGCGCCATCAACCGAGCCTGTGCGACGTTCGAGTCGGTCCAAAAAAATCGGACACTCAAATCGACACAGAGAGCGTATTTATATTAAGGGACTAGCATCAATGTGTCAAGGTAAACATCATCCTTTCATGGTAAACAAAATGTGCCATCGTCAAAAAGCAAATTTTCGATAAAATCTGGCGATTTTTAGTGCTCCCTAGCCCTTTGTGTACCCCTTCTTGACCCTCTCCCCCATCTAATCACACTTAATTAAGCACATTTTTAATTATTTGACTCAATTTTTGAAATCCTCATAAAATTTCACTCAGGAAAATAGTCTCAAATTTTTTTAAAATTTTTAAATTTAAATATAATTTAAAATTTCAAAGCCTTAATAAAACCATAGCGGCATTTGAAAGAATTTAAAAGCATATGAACAGATACAATTAAATATTAACCCAAAGATCCGAATTTTATTAAATTTTTCATTCAATTTATTTTATACAATTAATCGGATTGAAAGCATGAATTTGATCCAACAAAAAAATTAATTTGTATTTATCGCAATTTTATTATTAATTTCACAAATAGCACCCGTGAAATAGCCAATTCTCAGGGCTCACTAAGATAATTTAATGATAACTATTTCAAGTTATATTTCTATTAAAAATAATTTTTTCTGGATTTTTATCTATTTTTTTTGTCTCTAAATACATTTAAATAATCATTAGAATATTCCATAAAATTAAGAAAAATATTTCATGATTTTTATAAATTCGTTAGACTCCAAACAATTAAATTCCTTAAAATTTATTTAGAAATTAAATTTTTCAAAGCCCCAATAATATTTCAAAATTTTCCATTTTTTAGAGTCCAATTACATTAAAATGCCTATTTAGATATTTAAAAATACATAAAAATTTCTACTCTGTCTCAGTAATTTTTTCAAAATTTTCATGATTCTTTTTACATTTTTTAGGGTCCAGTTACACTAAAATACTCATCAAAATATTCAAAAATCTGGAAAAAATATTTCTAAGCATTTTTACCCATTTTTTAGGGTCCAAACAGATAAAATTAATTAATAAATATACAAAAAATATGCAAAAAAATTTTTCTTAGTCAAATAATTTTTTCAGAATTTTTCATGATATTTTTCAATTCTGAATTAGAAAATATATCGTTTTAATAAAGCAAATTTTTTAATTTTTGACTCAATTTTTGAATTCCTCATAAAATTTAACTCAGAAAAATATTTGGAAATTTTTAAATTTTTGATTTTAAATTTTTTAAATTTTAAATTTTTATATTTTTGAATTTTTGAATTTTTAAATTTTGAATTTTTAAATTTTAGAATTTTTTTATTTTTGAAATTTTGAATTTTTAAATTTTTGAATTTTTGAATTTTTAAATTTTTGAATTTTTAAATTTTTGAATTTTAAATTTTAAATTTTTAAATTTTTAAATTTTTTGAAATTTTTGAAATTTTAAAACACATTGAAAACCATTGCGGCACTTGTAAACATTAAATGCTATCAAACTTAATAATAATTAATTTTTCCCCATTGACCCCAATGAAAAATAAATAACCATTATATTTGATAGCAAAAAAAAATTTGAATTGTTACCATGCATGGTATGCAGCAAAAAAAAATTTGCAATGGTACCATGCATGGTATATAGCAAGAAAAAATTTGCAATGGTCTCCATGCAATTTAAAATTTCCCCCATAGACCCCCATGAAAAAGTCCATTCACCATGCTTACTATGGCTAAATCAATTGAGTCCATTGAAAAAGCTTATATGCATTGAAATGTATGGGCAAAAGCAATTTCGGTCAAATTGTAAAATAAACTTAACAAAAGTTTGCACCAAAAATTGGTCAGTATTTTAGGAATAACTTCCGCTAGGAAAATAATTCAGGGTGACTTGAATTTTTAAAATGTTCGTCTCTTCAAGACGCACGTAACGGTGTGCCGAACAAAAAAAAGTATGGTCGGGGTCCATGGCAATTTGGCAAATACCACCGAAAATTGGTGGAAAAAATAATGGAAGTTGCATAACTAATGCCAAGTTGGTCCCAGAATCTTCTATGGCATATTTTTGGAATCAGCTCGTCATTTTGAACCCAAATAATTTACTTTTGACCATGTGAGCAAAAGGAGGTGGGCGTGGGACGGGTGGTAAGGAATTTTGGTAATTGGTGAATTGCGGGCGAACGGTGACTGGCACAGGTCTCGTCCTATTTTTTCGGTCGTCCCACAGAGTTGCTCTATCCAAAAATATACTTGGTTGGGGGGGTCAAAAATAGACCCCGGGCTGTCATTTCGTCGAGCAACCCTCCGAGTGTCAAAATGGTATTTTGGTCATTTTGGGTCGAAAAAATTTCCGGAAAAAAAAAAGTGGATACAGATTCGGAATGAGCTCGGCGTGAGGAATCCAAAAATGTATAAAAAGTCCAAAGAACACCTTTTTGAAATTTTGCCAAAAGTTTATTTCTGGAAAAAAAGGTGGTTTTGGCAAAAAATTGGAAAAAAGGCCAACGGTGTTACCCCTAATTTTTGATTGGCTATCCAACGCGCCATCGCCCGAGTCTGTGCGACGCTCCAGTCGGTCCAAAAAATTCGGACACTCAAATCGACACAGAGAGCGTATTTTATATTAAGGGACTAGCATCATCGTATAACGGTAAACACAATGTGTCATCGTCTAATGTGCCATCGTCAAATGTGCCATCGTCAAAAAGCCAATTTTTCAATAAAATCTGGCGATTTTTAGTGCTCCCTAGCCCTCCTCGACCCCAACATTGACTCTCACTTCCTTTATTTAATTTAATTCTATTCTAAAATATTTTAAAACTCAAGTCAAATGGTTTAAAGGAAGTAAATACCCATCTAATGTGGACAAATACCCTTTAGTATTAATTAAAGTGACAAACAGCCCTTAATTATCCTTATTAAATGAAAGAATTGAATAGTTTAAAATTTTTTATTGAAAAAAAAAATATATATACATAAAAAACACAAAGTTTATTCCAAAAGCTCTCTAAATACAATGTTCTTGGTGTACATTTCGCCATCAGGAACATAACCGGGCAGACGTCCTTGTCTAAACGTACCATGCATGTGTGTATCAACAAGTACTCGCAATGATCCGAAATTGCGCACCCTTGATGCAGCCACATACAACTGGCCATGATTAAAAACAGGTCGTCGCAGCAATAGACCAATCGAATTAAATGTTTGGCCTCAATGTGTCAAGGTAAACATCATCCTTTCATGGTAAACAAAATGTGCCATCGTCAAAAAGCAAATTTTAGATAAAATCTGGCGATTTTTAGTGCTCCCTAGCCCTTTGTGTACCCCTTCTTGACCCTCTCCTCCATCTAATCACACTTAATTAAGCGCATTTTTAATTATTTGACTCAATTTTTGAAATCCTCATAAAATTTCACTCAGGAAAATAGTCTCAAATTTTTTAAAATTTTTAAATTTAAATATAATTTAAAATTTCAAAGCCTTAATAAAACCATAGCGGCATTTGAAAGAATTTAAAAGCATATGAACAGATACAATTAAATATTTACCTATAGATCCGAATATTATCAAATTTTTCAAGCAATTTATTTTATTCAATTAATTGAATTGATACCATGTTTTTGATAAAACAAAAAAATTAATTTGTATTTATCGCAGTGTAATTATTAATTTCACAAAAAGCACCCATGAAATAGCCAATTCTCAGGGCTCACTAAGATAATTTAATGATAACTATTTCAAGTAATATTTCTATTAAAAATAATTTTTACTGGAATTTAATCTTTTTTTTGCTCCAAATACATTAAAATATGCTTAGAATATTCCATAAAACTAAGAAAAATATTTCATGATTTTAATAAATTTGTTAGACTCCAAACATTTAAATTCCTTAAAAAATATTTAAAAATTAAATTTTAATAAGACCAAATAATTTTTTTCAAAATTTTTCATAATTTTTTCCCATTTTTTTGTGTCCAATTACATTAAAATGTCCATTTAAATACTTAAAAAGATACAATAATTTCTTCTCTGTCTCAGTAATTTTTTCAGAATTTTTCACGATTTTTTTTACAATTTTTAGGGTCCAATTACACAAAAATACTCATCAAGATATTCAAAAATCTGGAAAAAATATTTCTAAGCATTTTTACCCATTTTTTATGGTCCAAACAAATATAATTAATTAATAAATATACAAAAAATTTGCGAAAAATTTTTCTAAGTCAAATAATTTTTTCAGAATTTTTCATGATTTTTTTCCATTTTGAATAAAAAAATTAAATCTTTTAAATAGAGCATATTTTTAAATTTTTGACTTAATTTTTGAAATCCTTATAAAATTTCACTCAGAATAATATTTGGAAATTTTTAAAATTTTTGATTTTTAAATTTTTGAATTTTTAAATTTTTGAATTTTTAAATTTTTGAATTTTTAAAATTTTGAATTTTTAAATTTTTGAAGTTTTAAATTTTTGAATTTTTAAATTTTTGAATTTTTAAATTTTTGAATTTTTAAATTTTTGAATTTTTGAATTTTTAAATTTTTAAAATTTTAAATTTTTTAATTTTTTTAAAATTTTCAAATTTTTGAAATTTTAAAACCCATTCAAAACCATTGCGGAATTCAAAACACTTGTATTCATTAAATACCATTAAGCTTAATAATATATAAAATTACCCCCATTTACCCTATTGAAATAAAATTTCCCATTAGTTTGATGGCAAAAAAAAATATTTGCATTGGTACCATGGATGGTATGCAGCAAAAAAAATTTGCATTGACCACCATGCAATTAGAAATTTTCCCCATAGACCCCCATGAAAAAGTCCATTCACTATGGCTAATTCAATTGAGTCCATTGAAAAAGCTTATATGCATTGAAATGTATGGGCAAAAGCAATTTCGGTCGAATTGTAAAATAAACTTAACAAAAGTTTGCACCAAAAAAGGGTCAGTATTTTTGGAATAACTTCCGCTGGGAAAATAATTCAGGGTGACTTGAATTTTTAAAATGTTTGTCTCATCAGGACGCACGTAACGGTGTGCCGAACAAAAAAAAGTATGGTCGGGGTCCATGGCAATTTGGCAAATACCACCGAAAATTGGTGGTAAAAATAATGGAAGTTGCATAACTAATGCCAAGTTGGTCCCAGAATCTTCTATGGCATATTTTTGGAAACAGCTCGTCATTTTGAACCCAAAAAATTTACTTTTGACCATGTCAGCATTGGAAGGTGGGCGTGGGACGGGTGGTAAGGAATTTTGGTAATTGGTGAATTGCGGGCGAACGGTGACCGGCACAGGTCTCGTCCTATTTTTTCGGTCGTCCCACAGAGTTGCTCTATCCAAAAATATACTTGGTTGGGGGGGTCAAAAATAGACCCCGGGCTGTCATTTCGTCGAGCAACCCTCCGAGTGTCAAAATGGTATTTTGGTCATTTTTGGTCGAAAAAATTTCCGGAAAAAAAAAGTGGATACACATTCGGAATGAGCTCGGCGTGAGGAATCCAAAAATGTGCCTAATGTGCAAGTAGCAGCAAGTTGAAAATTGGCCAAAAGTATATTTCTGGAAAAAAAGGTGGTTCTGGGACAAAAATGAAAAAAAGGGCCATGGTGTTACCCCTAATTTTTGATTGGCTATCTAACGCGCCATCGCTCGAGTCTGTGCGACGTTCGTGGATGCGGGAAAAATCCGTACACTCAAATCAACAAATGCGTATTTTATATTAAGGGACTAGCATCATCGTATAACGGTAAACATCATCCTTTCATGGTAAACAAAATGTGCCATCGTCAAAAATCAAATTTTCGATAAAATCTGTCGATTTTTAGTGCTCCCTAGCCCTCCTCGACCCCAACATTGACTCTCACTTCCTTTATTTAATTTAATTCTATTCTAAAATATTTTAAAACTCAAGTCAAATGGTTTAAAGGAAGTAAATACCCATCTAATGTGGACAAATACCCTTTAGTATTAATTAAAGTGACAAACAGCCCTTAATTATCCTTATTAAATGAAAGAATTGAATAGTTTAAAATTTTTTATTGAAAAAAAAAATATATATACATAAAAAACACAAAGTTTATTCCAAAAGCTCTCTAAATACAATGTTCTTGGTGTACATTTCGCCATCAGGAACATAACCGGGCAGACGTCCTTGTCTAAACGTACCATGCATGTGTGTATCAACAAGTACTCGCAATGATCCGAAATTGCGCACCCTTGATGCAGCCACATACAACTGGCCATGATTAAAAACAGGTCGTCGCAGCAATAGACCAATCGAATTAAATGTTTGGCCTCAATGTGTCAAGGTAAACATCATCCTTTCATGGTAAACAAAATGTGCCATCGTCAAAAAGCAAATTTTAGATAAAATCAGGCGATTTTTAGTGCTCCCTAGCCCTTTGTGTACCCCTTCTTGACCCTCTCCCCCATTTAATCACACTTAATTAAGCACATTTTTTTTTTTGACTCAATTTTTGAAATCCTCATTAAATTTCACTTAGGAAAATAGTCTCAAATTTTTTTAAAATTTTTAAATTTAAATATAATTTAAAATTTCAAAGCCTTAATAAAACCATAGCGGCATTTGAAAGAATTTAAAAGCATTTGAACAGATACAATTAAATATTTACCCATAGATCCGAATTTTATTAAATTTTTCATTTAATTTATTTTATACAATTAATCGGATTGATACCATGTATTTGATCCAACAAAAAATTAATTTGTATTTATTGCAATGTTATTATTAATTTCACAAATAGCACCCGAGAAATAGGCAATTCGCAGGGCTCACTAAGATAATTTAATGATAACTATTTCAAGTTATATTTCTATTAAAAATAATTTTTTCTGGATTTTTATCTATTTTTTTGGCTCCAAATACATTTAAATAATCATTATAATATTCCATAAAATTAAGAAAAATATTTTATGATTTTTATAAATTTGTTAGACTCCAAACATTTAATTAAATATATACCCAAAGATCCGAATTTTATTAAATTTAATATTAAATAAAACGGCAAATGCAATTAATTACATTGATACCATGTATTTGATCCAACAAATTAATTAATTTGCATTTTTCGCAATGTTATTATTAATTTCACAAATAGCACACATTAAATAGCCAATTCGCAGGGCTGACTAAGATAATTTAATGATTTCTATTTCAAGTTATATTTCTATTTAAAATAATTTTTTCTGGAATTTTATCTATTTTTTTGGCTCCAAATACATTTAAATAGGCATTTGAATATTCCATAAAACTAAGAAAAATTTTCCTTGATTTTTGTAAATTTGTTAGACTCCAAACATTAAAATTCCTTAAAAAATATTTAATGATTTAAATTTTCTAAGTCCCAATAATTTTTCATAATTTTTTCCCATATTTTAGAGTCCAATTACATTAAAATGTATATTTAGATATTAAAAAGATGCAAAATTTCTTCTTTGTCTCAGTAATTTTTTCAAAATTTTCATGATTTTCTTAAATTTTTTAGGGTCCAATTACAATAAATTACTCATCAAAATATTCAAATATCTGGAAAAAATATTTCTAAGTAATTAACTTAAATCAGAATTTAAAAGGATTTTTACCCATTTTATAGGGTCCAAACAAATAAAATAAATTAATAAATATACGAAAAATTAGCGAAAAATTTCCAAAGTCAAATAATTTTTTCAGAATTTTTCATAATTTTTTTCCATTTTGAATAAAAAAATTATATTTTTTAAATAAAGCAAATTTTTAAATTTTTGACTCAAATTTTGAAATCCTTATAAAATTTACTCCGAAAAATATTTGGAAATTTTTAAAATTTTGATTTTTAAAATTTTTGTATTTTTAAATTTTTGAATTTTTGAATTTTTAAATTTTTGAATTTTTAAATTTTTGAATTTTTAAAATTTTGAATTTTTAAATTTTTGAAGTTTTAAATTTTGAATTTTTAAATTTTTGAATTTTTAAATTTTGAATTTTAAATTTTTGAATTTTTAAATTTTTGAATTTTAAAATTTTTGAATTTTTGAATTTTTAAATTTTTGAATTTTTGAATTTTTAAATTTTGAATTTTTAAATTTTTGAATTTTTAAATTTTTGAATTTTGAAATTTTGAATTTTTGAATTTTTAAATTTTTGAATTTTTAAATTTTTGAAATTTTTTGAAATTTTTAAAATTTTGAAATTTAAAACCCATTCAAAACCATAGCTACACTTATAATCATTTGAAAACATTAAACTTAATAATAATTAATTATAACCCATTTACCCCAAGGAAAAAAGAATTACCAATTAATTTGATAGCAAAAAAATATTTGCATTGGAACCATGCATGGTATGCAGCAAAAAAAAATTTGCATTGGTTTCCATGCAATTAGAAATTTTCCCCATAGACCCCCATGAAAAAGTCCATTCACTATGGGTAAATCAATTGAGTCCATTGAATAAGCTTATATGCATTGAAATGTATGGGCAAAAGCAATTTCGGTCGAATTGTAAAATAAACTTAACAAAAGTTTGCACCAAAAAAGGGTCAGTATTTTTGGAATAACTTCCACTGGGAAAATAATTCAGGGTGACTTGAATTTTTAAAATGTTTGTCTCATCAGGACGCACGTAACGGTGTGCCGAACAAAAAAAAGTATGGTCGGGGTCCATGGCAATTTGGCAAATACCACCGAAAATTGGTGGTAAAAATAATGGAAGTTGCATAACTAATGCCAAGTTGGTCCCAGAATCTTCTATGGCATATTTTTGGAATCAGCTTGTCATTTTGAACCCAAAAAATTTACTTTGAACCATGTGAGCAAAAGGAGGTGGGCGTGGGACGGGTGGTAAGGAATTTTGGTAATTGGTGAATTGCGGGCGAACGGTGACCGGCACAGGTCTCGTCCTATTTTTTCGGTCGTCCCACAGAGTTGCTCTATCCAAAAATATACTTGGTTGGGGGGGTCAAAAATAGACCCCGGGCTGTCATTTCGTCGAGCAACCCTCCGAGTGTCAAAATGGTATTTTGGTCATTTTTGGTCGAAAAAAATTTCCGGAAAAAAAAAGTGGATACACATTCGGAATGAGCTCGGCGTGAGGAATCCAAAAATGTGCCTAATGTGCAAGTAGCAGCAAGTTGAAAATTGGCCAAAAGTATATTTCTGGAAAAAAAGGTGGTTCTGGGACAAAAATGAAAAAAAGGGCCATGGTGTTACCCCTAATTTTTGATTGGCTATCCAACGCGCCATCGCTCGAGTCTGTGCGACGTTCGTGGATGCGGGAAAAATCCGTACACTCAAATCAACAAATGCGTATTTTATATTAAGGGACTAGCATCAATGTGTCAAGGTAAACATCATCCTTTCATGGTAAACAAAATGTGCCATCGTCAAAAAGCAAATTTTCAATAAAATCTGGCGATTTTTAGTGCTTCCTAGCCCTTTGTGTACCCCTTCTTGACCCTCTCCCCCATCTAATCACACTTAAATAAGTACATTTTTATTTATTTGACTCAAATTTTGAAATCCTCTTAAAATTCTACTCAGGAAAATAGTCTCAAATTAAAATATTTTATTTTATTTTTATTATTATTTAATATTATTTAATTAATTAATAAATTAATTTATAAAAATAATTTAAAATTTCAAAGACTTAATAAAACCATAGCGGCATTTGAAAGAATTTAAAAGCATATGAACAGATACAATTAAATATTTACCTATAGATCCCAATATTATCAAATTTTTCAAGCAATTTATTTTATTCAATTAATTGAATTGATACCATGTTTTTGATCAAACAAAAAAATTAATTTGTATTTATCGCAGTGTAATTATTAATTTCACAAAAATCACCCATTTAATAGCCAATTCTCAGGGCTCACTAAGATAATTTAATGATAACTATTTCAAGTAATATTTCTATTAAAAATAATTTTTACTGGAATTTAATCTTTTTTTTTTGCTCCAAATACATTAAAATATGCTTAGAATATTCCATAAAACTAAGAAAAATATTTCATGATTTTAATAAATTTGTTAGACTCCAAACATTTAAATTCCTTAAAAAATATTTAAAAAATAAATTTTTCAAAGCCCCAATAATTTTTCAAAATTTTTTATAATTTTTTCCCATTTTTTAGAGTCTAATTACATTAAAATGACCATTTAGATATTTAAAAATACATAAAAATTTCTTCTCTATCTCAGTAATTTTTCAAAATTGTCATGATTTTTTTTACATTTTTTAGGGTCCAGTTACACTAAAATACTCATCAAAATATTCAAAAATCTGGAAAAAATATTTTAGCATTTTTACCCATTTTTTAGGGTCCATACAAATAAAATTAATTAATAAATATACAAAAAATATGCGAAAAAAATTTTCTTAGTCAAATAATTTTTTCAGAATTTTTCATGATTTTTTTCCATTTTGAATTAAAAATTATATCGTTTTAATAAAGCAAATTTTTAAATTTTTGACTCAATTTTTGAATTCCTCATAAAATTTTACTCAGAAAAATATTTGGAAATTTTTAAAATTTTTGATTTTTAAATTTTTGAAATTTGAAATTTTTAAATTTTTGAAATTTTTGATTTTTAAATTTTTGAATTTTTAAATTTTTGAATTTTTAAATTTTTGAATTTTTAAATTTTTGAATTTTTGAATTTTTGAATTTTTAAATTTTTGAATTTTTAAATTTTTAAAATTTTAAAATTTTAAATTTTTAAAATTTTTAAAATTTTTAAAATTTTTAAAATTTTTAAAATTTTTGAAATTTTTGAAATTTTTAAATAAATTTAAAACCATTGCGGCTCTTGTAATCATTAAACAACATTAAACTTAAAATTAATTAATTATTACCCATTTACTCCAATGAAAAAAAATTACCATTTAATTTGATAGCAAAAAAATATTTGCATTGGTACCATGGATGGTATGCAGCAAAAAAAAATTTGCATTGACCACCATGCAATTAGAAATTTCCCCCATAGACCCCCATGAAAAAGTCCATTCACCATGCTTACTATGGCTAAATCAATTGAGTCCATTGAAAAAGCTTATATGCATTGAAATGTATGGGCAAAAGCAATTTCGGTCGAATTGTAAAATAAACTTAACAAAAGTTTGCATCAAAAATGGGTCAGTATTTTGGGAATAACTTCCGCTGGGAAAATAATTCAGAGTACCTTGAATTTTTAAAATGTTCGTCTCATCAAGACGCACGTAACGGTGTGCCGAACAAAAAAAAGTATGGTCGGGGTCCATGGCAATTTGGCAAATACCACCGAAAATTGGTGGTAAAAATAATGGAAGTGGCATAACTAATGCCAAGTTGGTCCCAGAATCTTCTATGGCATATTTTTGGAATCAGCTCGTCATTTTGAACCCAAAAAATTTCATTTGAACCATGTGAGCAAAAGGAGGTGGGCGTGGGACGGGTGGTAAGGAATTTTGGTAATTGGTGAATTGCGGGCGAACGGTGACCGGCACAGGTCTCGTCCTATTTTTTCGGTCGTCCCACAGAGTTGCTCTATCCAAAAATATACTTGGTTGGGGGGGTCAAAAATAGACCCCGGGCTGTCATTTCGTCGAGCAACCCTCCGAGTGTCAAAATGGTATTTTGGTCATTTTGGGTCGAAAAAATTTCCGGAAAAAAAAAGTGGATACAGATTCGGAATCAGCTCGGCGTGAGGAATCCAAAAATGTATAAAAAGTCCAAAGAACACCTTTTTGAAATTTTGCCAAAAGTTTATTTCTGGAAAAAAAGGTGGTTTTGGCAAAAAATTGGAAAAAAGGCCAACGGTGTTACCCCTAATTTTTGATTGGCTATCCAACGCGCCATCGCCCGAGTCTGTGCGACGCTCCAGTCGGTCCAAAAAATTCGGACACTCAAATCGACACAGAGAGCGTATTTTATATTAAGGGACTAGCATCATCGTATAACGGTAAACACAATGTGTCATCGTCTAATGTGCCATCGTCAAATGTGCCATCGTCAAAAAGCCAATTTTTCAATAAAATCTGGCGATTTTTAGTGCTCCCTAGCCCTCCTCGACCCCAACATTGACTCTCACTTCCTTTATTTAATTTAATTCTATTCTAAAATATTTTAAAACTCAAGTCAAATGGTTTAAAGGAAGTAAATACCCATCTAATGTGGACAAATACCCTTTAGTATTAATTAAAGTGACAAACAGCCCTTAATTATCCTTATTAAATGAAAGAATTGAATAGTTTAAAATTTTTTATTGAAAAAAAAAATATATATACATAAAAAACACAAAGTTTATTCCAAAAGCTCTCTAAATACAATGTTCTTGGTGTACATTTCGCCATCAGGAACATAACCGGGCAGACGTCCTTGTCTAAACGTACCATGCATGTGTGTATCAACAAGTACTCGCAATGATCCGAAATTGCGCACCCTTGATGCAGCCACATACAACTGGCCATGATTAAAAACAGGTCGTCGCAGCAATAGACCAATCGAATTAAATGTTTGGCCTTGCGACTTGTTAATAGTCATTGCAAAAGCCAGTCGAAATGGAAATTGAATTCGTCTGATTCGAACTCCCGGCTCATCGTCTTTTGACCGAAACTCACTTCGGAAATAAAGATATTCAAGTCCTTGAGTGGGGCCTTCCATTACAACGCACTTGATAGAATTGGTGTTGCATTCGACAACAATTAATCTGGTGCCATTGCATATGCCCTCGGAAACCGACCAATTTTTCTGCATCATGACAATTGCTCCAACTTTTACATTGAGAACATGCGGTGGAAAACCCTGAGGTGTCATTGCGAAAGCATTCTCAATAGGAAACTCCGAATTGTCATCAACAAGTCCGGTCTCTCGGTGTAATATTTGCGTTAAACCAAGATATTCCCTATTTTCCGAAGGCAGTCGTTCAAGAACCACTTCATTGATTTCCATCGAGTCAGCATTGGTCGGACATAAAATAGCGTTGTTGAGACGATTATTTGCGTCCATATTCAACTCACCAACACCAAACACTTCGTCGACAATATTACCAACACAGATAACATCACTTGGTAATCGAACCAAATTGTTGCCATCATATATTCGGCTTCTACCATCGCCAACTTCCATTAGCCACTCCTTGAATTGATTCTCGTTTGGTCCTGCGCGCAAGTTTTCCCGCAAAGCCATCGACTCAAAATGATGCCACAGACCGGACTTTTTGATGCTCATGAGAATACTGGATTCAAGATTCTCATTAGTTGACACAGGAGCACATTGTCTAAAGTCACCAGTGAGCAACATCACTTTACCGCCAAAGGGTACTCTCGGCTTCTGCATTAAATCTCTCAGCAGCCTGTCGATACACTCCAGCATTGCTCGAGATATCATTGAACACTCGTCGATTACAAATAACTTGGTATCACGTAATGTCCGAGCTTGAGCACTTTGGGCATGAATGTGTCAAGGTAAACATCATCCTTTCATGGTAAACAAAATGTGCCATCGTCAAAAAGCAAATTTTCGATAAAATCTGGCGATTTTTAGTGCTCCCTAGCCCTTTGTGTACCCCTTCTTGACCCTCTTCCCCATTTAAACACACTTAATTAAGCACATTTTTATTTATTTGACTCAATTTTTGAAATCCTCATAAAATTCATCTCAGAATAATATTTCGAATTTTTAAATTTTAATTTTTTGAATTCCTGAATTTTTATACTTTTTAATTTATTTTAAATTTTAAAATGAAAAATAATTTAAATTTTCAAAGCCTTAATAAATCCATTACGGCATTTGAAAGAATTTAAAAGCATCTGAACAGATACAATTAAATATTTACCCATAGATCCGAATTTTATTAAATTTTTCATTCTATTTATTTTATACAACTAATCGGATTGATACCATGTATTTGATCCAACAAAAAAATTAATTTGTATTTATCGCAATGTTATTATTAATTTCACAAATAGCAACCGAGAAATAGGCGATTCGCAGGGCTCACTAAGATAATTTAATGATAACTATTTCAAGTTATATTTCTATTAAAAATAATTTTTTCTGGATTTTTATCTATATTTTTTGCTCCTAATACATAAAAATAGGCATTAAAATTTTCAATAAAACTAAGATTAATAATTCATGATTTTTATAAAATTGTTAGACTACAAAAATTTAAATTCCTTACAAAAATAGAAAAAAATTAAATTTTCTATGACCCAATAATTTTTTCAAAATTTTTCTTAATTTTTTCAAAATTTTTCATAATTTTTTCCCAATTTTTAGAGGCCGATTACTTTTAAATGTCCATTTGGATATTTAAAAAGAAACAAAAATTTCTTCTCTGTCTAAGTAATTTTTTTTTTAATTTTTTAGGGTCCAGTTAAGCTAAAATACTCATCAAAATAAACAAAAATCTGGAAATAATTTTTCTAAGTCAAAAATCTAAATCAGAATTTTTAAGGATTTTTACCCATTTTTAAGGGTCCAAACAAATAAAATTAATTAATAAATAAACAAAAAATCTGCGAAAAATTTATCCAACTCGAATACTTTTTTAAGAATTTTTCATGATTTTTTTCAATTTTGAATAAAAAATTTATAGCAATTTAATAAAGCAAATTTTAAAATTTTTGACTCAATTTTTGGAATCCTTATTAAATTTTACTCAGAAAAATATTTGGAAATTTTTAAAATTTTTGATTTTTAAATTTTTAAATTTTTGAATTTTTGATTTTTTAAATTTTTAAATTTTTGGATTTTTTAATTTTTGAATTTTTAAATTTTTGGACTTTTAAATTTTTGAATTTTTGGAATTTTGAATTTTTTAATTTTTGGATTTTTTAATTTTTGAATTTTTAAATTTTTGGACTTTTAAATTTTTGAATTTTTGGAATTTTGAATTTTTTAATTTTTGAATTTTTAAATTTTTGGATTTTTTAATTTTTGAATTTTTAAATTTTTGGACTTTTAAATTTTTGAATTTTTGGAATTTTGAATTTTTAATTTTTGAATTTTTGGAATTTTGAATTTTTAAATTTTTGAATTTTTGAATTTTTAAATTTTTGAATTTTTGAATTTTTGAATTTTTAAATTTTTGAATTTTTGAATTTTTGAATTTTAAATTTTTGGATTTTTAATTTTTGAATTTTTAAATTTTTGGATTTTTAAATTTTTGAATTTTAAATTTTTTAATTTTTTAATTTTTTAATTTTTGAATTTTTAAATTTTTGAATTTTGAATTTTAAATTTTAAATTTTTAAATTTTTGAAATTTTTGAAATATTAAAATCAATTTAAAACCATTGCGGTATTCAAAACACATGTATTCATTAAATACCATTAAGCTTGATTATATATAAAATTTCCCCCATTTACCCTATTAAAATAATATTTCCCATTAGTTTGAAGGCAAAAAAAAATATTTACATTGGTACCATGGATGGTATGCAGCAAAAAAAAATTTGCATTGACCACCATGCAATTTGAAATTTCCCCCATAGACCCCCATGAAAAAGTCCATTCACCATGCTAACTATGGCTAATTCAATTGAGTCCATTGAAAATGATTATATGCATTGAAATGTATGGGCAAAAGCAATTTCGGTCGAATTGTAAAATAAACTTAACAAAAGTTTGCACCAAAAATGGGTCAGTATTTTGGGAATAACTTCCGCTGTGAAAATAATTCAGAGTGACTTGAATTTTTAAAATGTTCGTCTCATCAGGACGCACGTAACGGTGTGCCGAACAAAAAAAGTATGGTCGGGGTCCATGGCAATTTGGCAAATACCACCGAAAATTGGTGGTAAAAATAATGGAAGTTGCATAACTAATGCCAAGTTGGTCCCAGAATCTTCTATGGCATATTTTTGGAATCAGCTTGTCATTTTGAACCCAAAAAATTTACTTTGAACCATGTGAGCAAAAGGAGGTGGGCGTGGGACGGGTGGTAAGGAATTTTGGTAATTGGTGAATTGCGGGCGAACGGTGACCGGCACAGGTCTCGTCCTATTTTTTCGGTCGTCCCACAGAGTTGCTCTATCCAAAAATATACTTGGTTGGGGGGGTCAAAAATAGACCCCGGGCTGTCATTTCGTCGAGCAACCCTCCGAGTGTCAAAATGGTATTTTGGTCATTTTGGGTCGAAATATTTTTATTTTTGAAAAAGTGGATACAGATTCGGAATCAGCTCGGCGTGAGGAATCCAAAAATGTATAAAAAGTCCAAAGAACACCTTTTTGAAATTTTGCCAAAAGTTTATTTCTGGAAAAAAAGGTGGTTTTGGCAAAAAATTGGAAAAAAGGCCAACGGTGTGAGTCCTCTTTTTTGATTATCTATCCAACGCGCTATCGCCCGTGGTCAGGCGACGCTCCAGTCGGTCCAAAAAATTCGGGCATTCAAATCAACACAGAGAGCGTATTTTATATTAAGGGACTAGCATCAATGTGTCAAGGTAAACATCATCCTTTCATGGTAAACAAAATGTGCCATCGTCAAAAAGCAAATTTTCGATAAAATCTGTCGATTTTTAGTGCTCTCTAGCCCTTTGTGTTCCCATTCTTGACCCTCTTCCCCATTTAATCACACTTAATTAAGCACATTTTTATTTATTTGACTCGATTTTTGAAATCCTCATTAAATTTCACTTAGGAAAATAGTCTCAAATTTTTTTAAAATTTTTAAATTTAAATATAATTTAAAATTTCAAAGCCTTAATAAAACCATAGCGGCATTTGAAAGAATTTAAAAGCATTTGAACAGATACAATTAAATATTTACCCATAGATCCGAATTTTATTAAATTTTTCATTTAATTTATTTTATACAATTAATCGGATTGATACCATGTATTTGATCCAACAAAAAAATTAATTTGTATTTATTGCAATGTTATTATTAATTTCACAAATAGCACCCGAGAAATAGGCAATTCGCAGGGCTCACTAAGATAATTTAATGATAACTATTTCAAGTTATATTTCTATTAAAAATAATTTTTTCTGGATTTTTATCTATTTTTTTGGCTCCAAATACATTTAAATAATCATTATAATATTCCATAAAATTAAGAAAAATATTTTATGATTTTTATAAATTTGTTAGACTCCAAACATTTAATTAAATATATACCCAAAGATCCGAATTTTATTAAATTTAATATTAAATAAAACGGCAAATGCAATTAATTACATTGATACCATGTATTTGATCCAACAAATTAATTAATTTGCATTTTTCGCAATGTTATTATTAATTTCACAAATAGCACACATTAAATAGCCAATTCGCAGGGCTGACTAAGATAATTTAATGATTTCTATTTCAAGTTATATTTCTATTTAAAATAATTTTTTCTGGAATTTTATCTATTTTTTTGGCTCCAAATACATTTAAATAGGCATTTGAATATTCCATAAAACTAAGAAAAATTTTCCTTGATTTTTGTAAATTTGTTAGACTCCAAACATTAAAATTCCTTAAAAAATATTTAATGATTTAAATTTTCTAAGTCCCAATAATTTTTCATAATTTTTTCCCATATTTTAGAGTCCAATTACATTAAAATGTATATTTAGATATTAAAAAGATGCAAAATTTCTTCTTTGTCTCAGTAATTTTTTCAAAATTTTCATGATTTTCTTAAATTTTTTAGGGTCCAATTACAATAAATTACTCATCAAAATATTCAAATATCTGGAAAAAATATTTCTAAGTAATTAACTTAAATCAGAATTTAAAAGGATTTTTACCCATTTTATAGGGTCCAAACAAATAAAATAAATTAATAAATATACGAAAAATTAGCGAAAAATTTCCAAAGTCAAATAATTTTTTCAGAATTTTTCATGATTTTTTTCCATTTTGAATAAAAAAATTATATTTTTTTAATAAAGCAAATTTTTAAATTTTTGACTCAAATTTTGAAATCCTTATAAAATTCTACTCCGAAAAATATTTGGAAATTTTTAAAATTTTTGATTTTTAAAATTTTTGTATTTTTAAATTTTTGAATTTTTGAATTTTTAAATTTTTGAATTTTTAAATTTTTGAATTTTTAAAATTTTGAATTTTTAAATTTTTGAAGTTTTAAATTTTTGAATTTTTAAATTTTTGAATTTTTAAATTTTTGAATTTTAAAATTTTTGAATTTTAAATTTTTGAATTTTAAAATTTTGAATTTTGAATTTTTAAATTTTTGAATTTTTGAATTTTTAAATTTTTGAATTTTTAAATTTTTGAATTTTTAAATTTTTGAATTTTGAAATTTTTGAATTTTTGAATTTTTAAATTTTTGAATTTTTAAATTTTTGAAATTTTTTGAAATTTTTAAAATTTTTGAAATTTTAAAACCCATTCAAAACCATAGCTACACTTATAATCATTTGAAAACATTAAACTTAATAATAATTAATTATAACCCATTTACCCCAAGGAAAAAAGAATTACCAATTAATTTGATAGCAAAAAAATATTTGCATTGGAACCATGCATGGTATGCAGCAAAAAAAAATTTGCATTGGTTTCCATGCAATTAGAAATTTTCCCCATAGACCCCCATGAAAAGTCCATTCACTATGGGTAAATCAATTGAGTCCATTGAATAAGCTTATATGCATTGAAATGTATGGGCAAAAGCAATTTCGGTCGAATTGTAAAATAAACTTAACAAAAGTTTGCACCAAAAAAGGGTCAGTATTTTTGGAATAACTTCCGCTGGGAAAATAATTCAGGGTGACTTGAATTTTTAAAATGTTCGTCTCTTCAAGACGCACGTAACGGTGTGCCGAACAAAAAAAAGTATGGTCGGGGTCCATGGCAATTTGGCAAATACCACCGAAAATTGGTGGAAAAAATAATGGAAGTTGCATAACTAATGCCAAGTTGGTCCCAGAATCTTCTATGGCATATTTTTGGAATCAGCTCGTCATTTTGAACCCAAATAATTTACTTTTGACCATGTGAGCAAAAGGAGGTGGGCGTGGGACGGGTGGTAAGGAATTTTGGTAATTGGTGAATTGCGGGCGAACGGTGACTGGCACAGGTCTCGTCCTATTTTTTCGGTCGTCCCACAGAGTTGCTCTATCCAAAAATATACTTGGTTGGGGGGGTCAAAAATAGACCCCGGGCTGTCATTTCGTCGAGCAACCCTCCGAGTGTCAAAATGGTATTTTGGTCATTTTGGGTCGAAAAAATTTCCGGAAAAAAAAAGTGGATACAGATTCGGAATCAGCTCGGCGTGAGGAATCCAAAAATGTATAAAAAGTCCAAAGAACACCTTTTTGAAATTTTGCCAAAAGTTTATTTCTGGAAAAAAAGGTGGTTTTGGCAAAAAATTGGAAAAAAGGCCAACGGTGTTACCCCTAATTTTTGATTGGCTATCCAACGCGCCATCGCCCGAGTCTGTGCGACGCTCCAGTCGGTCCAAAAAATTCGGACACTCAAATCGACACAGAGAGCGTATTTTATATTAAGGGACTAGCATCAATGTGTCAAGGTAAACATCATCCTTTCATGGTAAACAAAATGTGCCATCGTCAAAAAGCAAATTTTAGATAAAATCTGGCGATTTTTAGTGCTCCCTAGCCCTTTGTGTACCCCTTCTTGACCCTCTCCTCCATCTAATCACACTTAATTAAGCGCATTTTTAATTATTTGACTCAATTTTTGAAATCCTCATAAAATTTCACTCAGGAAAATAGTCTCAAATTTTTTTAAAATTTTTAAATTTAAATATAATTTAAAATTTCAAAGCCTTAATAAAACCATAGCGGCATTTGAAAGAATTTAAAAGCATATGAACAGATACAATTAAATATTTACCTATAGATCCGAATATTATCAAATTTTTCAAGCAATTTATTTTATTCAATTAATTGAATTGATACCATGTTTTTGATAAAACAAAAAAATTAATTTGTATTTATCGCAGTGTAATTATTAATTTCACAAAAAGCACCCATGAAATAGCCAATTCTCAGGGCTCACTAAGATAATTTAATGATAACTATTTCAAGTAATATTTCTATTAAAAATAATTTTTACTGGAATTTAATCTTTTTTTTGCTCCAAATACATTAAAATATGCTTAGAATATTCCATAAAACTAAGAAAAATATTTCATGATTTTAATAAATTTGTTAGACTCCAAACATTTAAATTCCTTAAAAAATATTTAAAAATTAAATTTTAATAAGACCAAATAATTTTTTCAAAATTTTTCATAATTTTTTCCCATTTTTTTGTGTCCAATTACATTAAAATGTCCATTTAAATACTTAAAAAGATACAATAATTTCTTCTCTGTCTCAGTAATTTTTTCAGAATTTTTCACGATTTTTTTTACAATTTTTAGGGTCCAATTACACAAAAATACTCATCAAGATATTCAAAAATCTGGAAAAAATATTTCTAAGCATTTTTACCCATTTTTTATGGTCCAAACAAATATAATTAATTAATAAATATACAAAAAATTTGCGAAAAATTTTTCTAAGTCAAATAATTTTTTCAGAATTTTTCATGATTTTTTTCCATTTTGAATAAAAAAATTAAATCTTTTAAATAGAGCATATTTTTAAATTTTTGACTTAATTTTTGAAATCCTTATAAAATTTCACTCAGAATAATATTTGGAAATTTTTAAAATTTTTGATTTTTAAATTTTTGAATTTTTAAATTTTTGAATTTTTTAATTTTTGAATTTTTAAATTTTTGTATTTTTAAATTTTTGAATTTTTAAATTTTTGATTTTTTGAATTTTTAAATTTTTGAATTTTTGAATTTTTAAATTTTAAATTTTTAAATTTTTGAATTTTTAAATTTTTGAATTTTTAAATTTTTGAATTTTTAAATTTTTGAATTTTTAAATTTTTGAAATTTTTGTAATTTTTAAATCAATTTAAATCCATTTCGGCTCTTGTAATCCTTATACAACTTTAAAATTAAAATTAATTAATTTTTACCCATTTACCCCAATGAAAAAAAAATTACCATTTAATTTGATAGCAAAAAAATATTTGCATTGGTACCATGCATGTGATGCAGCAAAAAAAAATTTGCATTGACCACCATGCAATTTAAAATTTCTCCCATAGACCCCCATGAAAAAGTCCATTCACCATGCTTACAATGGCTAAATCAATTGAGTCCATTGAAAAAGCTTATATGCATTGAAATGTATGGGCAAAAGCAATTTCGGTCAAATTGTAAAATAAACTTAACAAAAGTTTGCACCAAAATTGGGTCAGTATTTTTGGAATAACTTCCGCTGGGAAAATAATTTAGAGTGACTTGAATTTTTAAAATGTTCGTCTCATCAGGACGCACAAAATGATGTGCCGAACAAAAAAAAGTATGGTCGGGGTCCATGGCAATTTGGCAAATACCACCGAAAATTGGTGGAAAAAATAATGGAAGTTGCATAACTAATGCCAAGTTGGTCCCAGAATCTTCTATGGCATATTTTTGGAATCAGCTCGTCATTTTGAACCCAAAAAATTTCATTTGAACCATGTGAGCAAAAGGAGGTGGGCGTGGGACGGGTGGTAAGGAATTTTGGTAATTGGTGAATTGCGGGCGAACGGTGACCGGCACAGGTCTCGTCCTATTTTTTCGGTCGTCCCACAGAGTTGCTCTATCCAAAAATATACTTGGTTGGGGGGGTCAAAAATAGACCCCGGGCTGTCATTTCGTCGAGCAACCCTCCGAGTGTCAAAATGGTATTTTGGCCATTTTGGGTCGAAAAAATTTCCGGAAAAAAAAAGTGGATACAGATTCGGAATCAGCTCGGCGTGAGGAATCCAAAAATGTATAAAAAGTCCAAAGAACACCTTTTTGAAATTTTGCCAAAAGTTTATTTCTGGAAAAAAAGGTGGTTTTGGCAAAAAATTGGAAAAAAAGGCCAACGGTGTTACCCCTAATTTTTGATTGGCTATCCAACGCGCCATCGCCCGAGTCTGTGCGACGCTCCAGTCGGTCCAAAAAATTCGGACACTCAAATCGACACAGAGAGCGTATTTTATATTAAGGGACTAGCATCAATGTGTCAAGGTAAACATCATCCTTTCATGGTAAACAAAATGTGCCATCGTCAAAAAGCAAATTTTCGATAAAATCTGGCGATTTTTAGTGCTCCCTAGCCCTTTGTGTACCCCTTCGTGACCCTCTTCCCCATTTAAACACACTTAATTAAGCACATTTTTATTTATTTGACTCAATTTTTGAAATCCTCATAAAATTCATCTCAGAATAATATTTCGAATTTTTAAATTTTAATTTTTTGAATTCCTGAATTTTTATACTTTTTAATTTATTTTAAATTTTAAAATGAAAAATAATTTAAATTTTCAAAGCCTTAATAAATCCATTACGGCATTTGAAAGAATTTAAAAGCATCTGAACAGATACAATTAAATATTTACCCATAGATCCGAATTTTATTAAATTTTTCATTCTATTTATTTTATACAATTAATCGGATTGATACCATGTATTTGATCCAACAAAAAAATTAATTTGTATTTATCGCAATGTTATTATTAATTTCACAAATAGCAACCGAGAAATAGGCGATTCGCAGGGCTCACTAAGATAATTTAATGATAACTATTTCAAGTTATATTTCTATTAAAAATAATTTTTTCTGGATTTTTATCTATTTTTTTTGTCTCCAAATACATTTAAATAATCATTAGAATATTCCATAAAATTAAGAAAATATTTCATGATTTTAATAAATTTGTTAGACTCCAAACATTTAAATTCCTTAAAAAATATTTAAAAAATAAATTTTTCAAAGCCCCAATAATTTTTCAAAATTTTTCATAATTTTTTTCCCATTTTTTAGAGTCTAATTACATTAAATGACCATTTAGATATTTAAAAATACATAAAAATTTCTTCTCTATCTCAGTAATTTTTTCAAAATTGTCATGATTTTTTTTACATTTTTTAGGGTCCAGTTACACTAAAATACTCATCAAAATATTCAAAAATCTGGAAAAAATATTTCTAAGCATTTTTACCCATTTTATAGGGTCCAAACAAATAAAATTAATTAATAAATATACGAAAAATTAGCGTAAAATTTCCAAAGTCAAATAATTTTTTCAGAATTTTTCATGATTTTTTTCCATTTTGAATAAAAAAATTATAATTTTTAATAAAGCAAATTTTTAAATTTTTGACTCAATTTTTGAAATCCTTATAAAATTTTACTCCGAAAATATTTGGAAATTTTTAAAATTTTTGATTTTTAAAATTTTTGATTTTTAAAATTTTTGTATTTTTGAATTTTGAATTTTTGAATTTTTAAATTTTTGAATTTTTAAATATTTGAATTTTTAAATTTTTGAACTTTTAAATTTTTGAATTTTTAAATTTTTGAATTTTTGATTTTTAAATTTTTGAATTTTTAAATTTTTGAATTTTTAAATTTTTGAATTTTTAAATTTTTGAATTTTTAAATTTTTGAATTTTTAAATTTTTGAATTTTTAAATTTTTGAATTTTTAAATTTTTGAATTTTTAAATTTTTGAATTTTTAAATTTTTGAATTTTTAAATTTTTGAATTTTTAAATTTTTGAATGTGCAAGTAGCAGCAAGTTGAAAATTGGCCAAAAGTATATTTCTGGAAAAAAAGGTGGTTCTGGGACAAAAATGAAAAAAAGGGCCATGGTGTTACCCCTAATTTTTGATTGGCTATCCAACGCGCCATCGCTCGAGTCTGTGCGACGTTCGTGGATGCGGGAAAAATCCGTACACTCAAATCAACAAATGCGTATTTTATATTAAGCACATTTTTATTTATTTGACTCGATTTTTGAAATCCTCATTAAATTTCACTTAGGAAAATAGTCTCAAATTTTTTTAAAATTTTTAAATTTAAATATAATTTAAAATTTCAAAGCCTTAATAAAACCATAGCGGCATTTGAAAGAATTTAAAAGCATTTGAACAGATACAATTAAATATTTACCCATAGATCCGAATTTTATTAAATTTTTCATTTAATTTATTTTATACAATTAATCGGATTGATACCATGTATTTGATCCAACAAAAAAATTAATTTGTATTTATTGCAATGTTATTATTAATTTCACAAATAGCACCCGAGAAATAGGCAATTCGCAGGGCTCACTAAGATAATTTAATGATAACTATTTCAAGTTATATTTCTATTAAAAATAATTTTTTCTGGATTTTTATCTATTTTTTTGGCTCCAAATACATTTAAATAATCATTATAATATTCCATAAAATTAAGAAAAATATTTTATGATTTTTATAAATTTGTTAGACTCCAAACATTTAATTAAATATATACCCAAAGATCCGAATTTTATTAAATTTAATATTAAATAAAACGGCAAATGCAATTAATTACATTGATACCATGTATTTGATCCAACAAATTAATTAATTTGCATTTTTCGCAATGTTATTATTAATTTCACAAATAGCACACATTAAATAGCCAATTCGCAGGGCTGACTAAGATAATTTAATGATTTCTATTTCAAGTTATATTTCTATTTAAAATAATTTTTTCTGGAATTTTATCTATTTTTTTGGCTCCAAATACATTTAAATAGGCATTTGAATATTCCATAAAACTAAGAAAAATTTTCCTTGATTTTTGTAAATTTGTTAGACTCCAAACATTAAAATTCCTTAAAAAATATTTAATGATTTAAATTTTCTAAGTCCCAATAATTTTTCATAATTTTTTCCCATATTTTAGAGTCCAATTACATTAAAATGTATATTTAGATATTAAAAAGATGCAAAATTTCTTCTTTGTCTCAGTAATTTTTTCAAAATTTTCATGATTTTTTTACATTTTTTAGGGTCACATTACAATAAATTACTCATCAAAATATTCAAATATCTCGAAAAAATATTTCTAAGTAAATAACCTAAATCAGAATTTTTAAGGATTTTTCCCATTTATAGGGTCCAAACAAATAAAATTAATTAATAAATAAACGAAAAATTAGCGAAAATTTCCAAAGTCAAATAATTTTTTCAGAAATTTTCATGATTTTTTTCCATTTTGAATAAAAAAATTATATTTTTTTAATAAAGCAAATTTTTAAATTTTTGACTCAAATTTTGAAATCCTTATAAAATTTTACTCCGAAAAATATTTGGAAATTTTTAAAATTTTTGATTTTTAAAATTTTTGTATTTTTAAATTTTTGAATTTTTGAATTTTTAAATTTTTGAATTTTTAAATTTTTGAATTTTTAAAATTTGAATTTTTAAATTTTTGAAGTTTTAAATTTTTGAATTTTTAAATTTTGAATTTTAAATTTTTGAATTTTTAAATTTTTGAATTTTTAAATTTTTGAATTTTGAAATTTTTGAATTTTTGAATTTTTAAATTTTTGAATTTTTGAATTTTTAAATTTTTGAATTTTTAAATTTTTGAATTTTTAAATTTTTGAATTTTGAAATTTTTGAATTTTTGAATTTTTAAATTTTTGAATTTTTAAATTTTTGAAATTTTTTGAAATTTTTAAAATTTTTGAAATTTTAAAACCCATTCAAAACCATAGCTACACTTATAATCATTTGAAAACATTAAACTTAATAATAATTAATTATAACCCATTTACCCCAAGGAAAAAAGAATTACCAATTAATTTGATAGCAAAAAAATATTTGCATTGGAACCATGCATGGTATGCAGCAAAAAAAAATTTGCATTGGTTTCCATGCAATTAGAAATTTTCCCCATAGACCCCCATGAAAAAGACCATTCACTATGGGTAAATCAATTGAGTCCATTGAATAAGCTTATATGCATTGAAATGTATGGGCAAAAGCAATTTTGGTCGAATTGTAAAATAAACTTAACAAAAGTTTGCACCAAAAATGGGTCAGTATTTTGGGAATAACTTCCGCTGGGAAAATAATTCAGAGTACCTTGAATTTTTAAAATGTTCGTCTCATCAAGACGCACGTAACGGTGTGCCGAACAAAAAAAGTATGGTCGGGGTCCATGGCAATTTGGCAAATACCACCGAAAATTGGTGGTAAAAATAATGGAAGTGGCATAACTAATGCCAAGTTGGTCCCAGAATCTTATATGGCATATTTTTTGAAACAGCTCGTCATTTTGAACCCAAAAAATTTACTTTTGACCATGTGAGCAAAAGGAGGTGGGCGTGGGACGGGTGGTAAGGAATTTTGGTAATTGGTGAATTGCGGGCGAACGGTGACCGGCACAGGTCTCGTCCTATTTTTTCGGTCGTCCCACAGAGTTGCTCTATCCAAAAATATACTTGGTTGGGGGGGTCAAAAATAGACCCCGGGCTGTCATTTCGTCGAGCAACCCTCCGAGTGTCAAAATGGTATTTTGGTCATTTTGGGTCGAAAAATTTTTATTTTTGAAAAAGTGGATACAGATTCGGAATCAGCTCGGCGTGAGGAATCCAAAAATGTATAAAAAGTCCAAAGAACACCTTTTTGAAATTTTGCCAAAAGTTTATTTCTGGAAAAAAAGGTGGTTTTGGCAAAAAATTGGAAAAAAGGCCAACGGTGTTACCCCTAATTTTTGATTGGCTATCCAACGCGCCATCGCCCGAGTCTGTGCGACGCTCCAGTCGGTCCAAAAAATTCGGACACTCAAATCGACACAGAGAGCGTATTTTATATTAAGGGACTAGCATCAATGTGTCAAGGTAAACATCATCCTTTCATGGTAAACAAAATGTGCCATCGTCAAAAAGCAAATTTTCGATAAAATCTGGCGATTTTTAGTGCTCCCTAGCCCTTTGTGTACCCCTTCTTGACCCTCTCCCCCATTTAATCACACTTAATTAAGCACATTTTTTTTTTTTGACTCAATTTTTGAAATCTTCATAAAATTCTACTCAGAAAAATATTTCGAATTTTTAAATTTTAATTTTTTGAATTTTTTAACTTTTTAATTTTTAAATTTTTGAATATTTAGATTTTTGAATTTTTGAATTTTTAAACTTTTTGTTTTTTTTAAATTTTAAAATTAAAAATAATTCAAAATTTCAAAGCCTTAGTAAAAGCATTCCGGTATTTGAAATAATTTAAGAGCATTTGTACAAATACAATTAAATGTTTACCCAAAAATCCGAATTTTATTAAATTTTTCATTAAATAAAACAATAAATGCAATTAATTTCATTGAAAGCATGTATTTGATCCAACAAAAAATTAATTTGCATTTATCGCATTTTTTTATTAATTTCACAAATAGCACCCATGATATAGCCAATCCTCAGGGCTCACTGAAATTATTTAATGATAACTATTTCAAGTTATATTTCTATTTAAAATAATTTTTTCTGGATTTTATCTATTTTTTAGGCTCCAAATACATTAAAATAGGCATTAGAATATTCCATAAAACTAAGAAAAATTTTCCTTGATTTTTGTAAATTTGTTAGTTTCCAAACATTAAAATTCCTTAAAAAATATTTAACGATTTAAATTTTCTAAGTCCCAAAAATTTTTCAAAACTATTCATAATTTTTTCCCATTTTTTAGAGTCCAATTACATTAAAATGTCCATTTAGATATTTAAAAAGATACAAAAATTTCTTCTCTGTCTCAGTAATTTTTTCAAAATTTTCATGATTTTTTTACATTTTTTAGGGTCCAATTACAATAAATTACTCATCAATATATTCGAATATCTGGAAAAAATATTTCTAAGTAAATAACCTTAATCAGAATTTTTAAGGATTTTTACCCATTTTTGAGGGTCCAAACAAATAAAATTAATTAATAAATATACGAAAAATTAGCGAAAAATTTCCAAAGTCAAATAATTTTTTCAGAATTTTTCATGATTTTTTTCCTATTTGAATTAAAATTTTTATCTTTTTAATAATGCATATTTTTAAATTTTTGACTCAATTTTTGAAATCCTTATAAAATTTTACTCAGAAAAATATTTGGAAATTTTTAAAATTTTTGATTTTTAAATTTTTGAAATTTTAAATTTTTAAATTTTTGAATTTTTGAATTTTTAAATTTTTGAATTTTTAAATTTTTGAATTTTTAAATTTTTGAATTTTTAAATTTTTGAATTTTTAAATTTTTGAATTTTTAAATTTTTGAATTTTTAAATTTTTGAATTTTTAAATTTTGAATTTTTAAATTTTAAAATTTTTAAAATTTTGAATTTTTAAATTTTTTTAAATATTTAAAATTTTTGAAATTTTTGAAATTTTAAAACCTATTTAAAACCATTGGGGCACTTCTTAACATTAAATACCATCAAACTTAATAATAATTAATTTTTCCCCATTTTCCCCAATGAAAAATAAATTACCATTTAATTTGATAGCAAAAAAATATTTGCATTGGTACCATGCATGAAATGCAGCAAAAAAAAATTTGCATTGACCACCATGCAATTTGAAATTTCCCCCATAGACCCCCATGAAAAAGTCCATTCACCATGCTAACTATGGCTAATTCAATTGAGTCCATTGAAAATGATTATATGCATTGAAATGTATGGGCAAAAGCAATTTCGGTCGAATTGTAAAATAAACTTAACAAAAGTTTGCACCAAAAATAAGTCAGTATTTTGGGAATAACTTCCGCTGGGAAAATAATTTAGAGTGACTTGAATTTTAAAATGTTTGTTTCATCAGGACGCACAAAATGGTGTGCCGAACAAAAAAAAGTATGGTCGGGGTCCATGGCAATTTGGCAAATACCACCGAAAATTGGTGGTAAAAATAATGGAAGTGGCATAACTAATGCCAAGTTGGTGCCAGAATCTTCTATGGCATATTTTTGGAATCTGCTCGTCATTTTGAACCCAAAAAATTTACTTTTGACCATGTGAGCAAAAGGAGGTGGGCGTGGGACGGGTGGTAAGGAATTTTGGTAATTGGTGAATTGCGGGCGAACGGTGACCGGCACAGGTCTCGTCCTATTTTTTCGGTCGTCCCACAGAGTTGCTCTATCCAAAAATATACTTGGTTGGGGGGGTCAAAAATAGACCCCGGGCTGTCATTTCGTCGAGCAACCCTCCGAGTGTCAAAATGGTATTTTGGTCATTTTGGGTCGAAAAAATTTCCGGAAAAAAAAAGTGGATACAGATTCGGAATCAGCTGGGCGTGAGGAATCCAAAAATGTGCCTAATGTGCAAGTAGCAGCAAGTTGAAAATTGACCAAAAGTATTTTTCTGGAAAAAAAAGGTGGTTTTGGCAAAAAATTGGAAAAAAGGCCAACGGTGTGAGTCCTAATTTTTGATTGGCTATCCAACGCGCCATCGCCCGAGTCTGTGCGACGTTCGAGTCGGTCCAAAAAATTCGGGCATTCAAATCAACACAGAGAGCGTATTTTATATTAAGGGACTAGCATCATCGTATAACGGTAAACACAATGTGCCATCGTCAAAAACCCTTTTTTCAATAAAATCTGGCGATTTTTAGTGCTCCCTAGCCCTTTGTGTACCCCTTTTGATCCTCTCCCCCATTTAATCACACTTAATTAAGCACATATCTATGTATTTGACTCAATTTTTGAAATCCTCATAAAATTTTACTCAGGAAAATAGTCTCATTTAAAATAATTTATTATAATTATTATTATTATTTAATATTATTTAATAGATTTTTAAATTTTAAAATTTTTTAAATAATTTAAAATTTCAAAGCCATAATAAAACCATTGCTGCATTTGAAAGAATTTAAAAGCATTTGAACCAATTCAATTAAGTATTTACCCAAAGATCCGAATTTTATTAAATTTAATATTAAATAAAACGGCAAATGCAATTAATTACATTGATACCATGTATTTGATCCAACAAATAAATTTATTTGCATTTTTCGCAATGTTATTATTAATTTCACAAATAGCACACAATAAATAGCCAATTCGCAGGGCTGACTAAGATAATTTAATGATTTCTATTTCAAGTTATATTTCTATTTGCAATAATTTTTTCTGGAATTTTATCTATTTTTTTGGCTCCAAATACATTAAAATAGGCATTTGAATATTCCATAAAACTAAGAAAAATTTTCCTTGATTTTTGTAAATTTGTTAGACTCCAAACATTAAAATTCCTTAAAAAATATTTAACGATTTTAATTTTCTAAGTCCCAATAATTTTTCATAATTTTTTTCCATTTTTTAGAGTTCAATTACATTAAAATGTATATTTAGATATTAAAAAGATGCAAAATTTCTTCTTTGTCTCAGTAATTTTTTCAAAATTTTCATGATTTTTTTACATTTTTTAGGGTCACATTACAATAAATTACTCATCAAAATATTCAAATATCTGGAAAAAATATTTCTAAGTAAATAACCTAAATCAGAATTTTTAAGGATTTTTACCCATTTTATAGGGTCCAAACAAATAAAATTAATTAATAAATATACGAAAAATTAGCGTAAAATTTCCAAAGTCAAATAATTTTTTCAGAAATTTTCATGATTTTTTTCCATTTTGAATAAAAAAATTATATTTTTTTAATAAAGCAAATTTTTAAATTTTTGACTCAATTTTTGAAATCCTTATAAAATTTTACTCCGAAAAATATTTGGAAATTTTAAAATTTTTGATTTTTAAAATTTTTGTATTTTGAATTTTTGAATTTTTGAATTTTTAAATTTTGAATTTTTAAATTTTTGAATTTTTAAATTTTTGAATTTTTAAATTTTTGAATTTTTAAATTTTTGAATTTTTAAATTTTTGAATTTTTAAATTTTTGAATTTTTAAATTTTTGAATTTTTAAATTTTTGAATTTTTAAATTTTTGAATTTTTAAATTATTGAATTTTTGAATTTTTAAATTTTTAGATTTTTGAATTTTTGAATTTTAATTTAAATTAATTTTGAATTTTTAAATTTTTGAATTTTTGAATTTTTAAATTTTTAGATTTTTGAATTTTTGAATTTTTAAATTTTTAAATTTTGAATTTTTAAATTTTTGAATTTTTGAATTTTTAAATTTTTAAAATTTTAAATTTTTTAATTTTTTTAAAATTTTCAAATTTTTGAAATTTTAAAACCCATTCAAAACCATTGCGGAATTCAAAACACTTGTATTCATTAAATACCATTAAGCTTAATAATATATAAAATTACCCCCATTTACCCTATTGAAATAAAATTTCCCATTAGTTTGATGGCAAAAAAAAATATTTGCATTGGTACCATGGATGGTATGCAGCAAAAAAAAATTTGCATTGACCACCATGCAATTAGAAATTTTCCCCATAGACCCCCATGAAAAAGTCCATTCACTATGGCTAATTCAATTGAGTCCATTGAAAATGATTATATGCATTGAAATGTATGGGCAAAAGCAATTTCGGTCGAATTGTAAATAAACTTAACAAAAGTTTGCACCAAAAATGGGTCAGTATTTTGGGAATAACTTCCGCTGGGAAAATAATTCAGGGTGACTTGAATTTTTAAAACGTTCGTCTCATCAAGACGCACGTAACGGTGTGCCGAACAAAAAAAAGTATGGTCGGGGTCCATGGCAATTTGGCAAATACCACCGAAAATTGGTGGTAAAAATAATGGAAGTGGTATAACTTTTGCCAAATTGGTCCCAGAATCTTCTATGGCATATTTTTGGAATCTGCTCGTCATTTTGAACCCAAAAAATTTACTTTTGACCATGTGAGCAAAAGGAGGTGGGCGTGGGACGGGTGGTAAGGAATTTTGGTAATTGGTGAATTGCGGGCGAACGGTGACCGGCACAGGTCTCGTCCTATTTTTTCGGTCGTCCCACAGAGTTGCTCTATCCAAAAATATACTTGGTTGGGGGGGTCAAAAATAGACCCCGGGCTGTCATTTTGTCGAGCAACCCTCCGAGTGTCAAAATGGTATTTTGGTCATTTTGGGTCGAAAAAATTTCCGGAAAAAAAAAGTGGATACAGATTCGGAATCAGCTCGGCGTGAGGAATCCAAAAATGTATAAAAAGTCCAAAGAACACCTTTTTGAAATTTTGCCAAAAGTTTATTTCTGGAAAAAAAAGGTGGTTTTGGCAAAAAATTGGAAAAAAGGCCAACGGTGTTACCCCTAATTTTTGATTGGCTATCCAACGCGCCATCGCCCGAGTCTGTGCTACGCTCCAGTCGGTCCAAAAAATTCGGACACTCAAATCGACACAGAGAGCGTATTTTATATTAAGGGACTAGCATCAATGTGTCAAGGTAAACATCATCGTATAACGGTAAACAAAATGTGCCATCGTCAAAAAGCAAATTTTCGATAAAATCTGTCGATTTTTAGTGCTCCCTAGCCCCTTGTGTACCCCTTCTTGACCCTCTCCCCCATCTAATCACATTTAATTAAGCAAATTTCTATTTAATTGACTCAACTTTTGAAATCCTCATAAAATTTTACTCAAGAAAATAGTCTCATTTAAAATAATTTAAAATTATTATTATTATTTCTATTTAATATTATTTAATTAATTTTTGAATTTTAAAATTTTTTAAATAATTTAAAATTTCAAAGCCTTAATAAAACCATTGCATTTGAAAGAATTTAAAAGCATTTGAACAAATACAATTAAATATTTACCCAAAGATACCTATTTTAATCAATTTATCATTAAATAAACGGCAAATGCAATTAATTGTATTGATACCATGTATTTGATCCAACAAAAAAATATATTTGCATTTATCGCAATGTTATTATTAATTTCACAAAAATCACCCATTTAATAGCCAATTCTCAGGGCTGACTAAGATAATTTAATGATTTCTATTTCAAGTTATATTTCTATTAAAATAATTTTTTCTGGATTTTTATCTATTTTTTTGGCTCCAAATAAATTAAAATAGGCATTAGAATATTCCATAAAATTAAGAAAAATATTTCATGATTTTTATGAATTCGTTAGACTCCAAACATTTAAATTCCTTAAAAAATATTTAGAAATTAAATTTTTCAAAGCCCCAATAATTTTTCAAAATTTTTTATAATTTTTTCCCATTTTTTAGAGTCTAATTACATTAAAATGACCATTTAGATATTTAAAAATACATAAAAATTTCTACTCTGTCTCAGTAATTTTTTCAAAATTTTCATGATTTTTTTTACATTTTTTAGCGTCCAGTTACACTAAAATACTCATCAAAATATTCAAAAATCTGGAAAAAATATTTCTAAGCATTTTTACCCATTTTTTAGGGTCCAAACAGATAAAATTAATTAATAAATATACAAAAAATATGCAAAAAAATTTTTCTTAGTCAAATAATTTTTTCAGAATTTTTCATGATATTTCTCCATTCTGAATTAGAAAATATATCGTTTTAATAAAGCAAATTTTTTAATTTTTGACTCAATTTTTGAATTCCTCATAAAATTTTACTCAGAAAAATATTAGGAAATTTTTAAAATTTTTGATTTTTAAATTTTTTAAATTTTAAATTTTTAAATTTTTGAATTTTTAAATTTTTGAATTTTTGAATTTTTAAATTTTTGAATTTTTAAATTTTTGAATTTTTGAATTTTTAAATTTTTGAATTTTTGAATTTTTGAATTTTTAAATTTTTGAATTTTTAAATTTTTGAATTTTTGAATTTTTAAATTTTTAAATTTTTAAATTTTTGAATTTTTGAATTTTTAAATTTTTGAATTTTTAAATTTTTGAATTTTTAAATTTTAAATTTTTAAATTTTTAAAATTTTTAAATTTTGAATTTTTAAATTTTGAATTTTTAAATTTTTAAATTTTTGAATTTTTAAATTTTTTAATTTTAAATTTTTGAAATTTTTAAATAAATTTAAAACCATTGCGGCCCTTGTAATCATTAAACAACATTAAACTTAAAATTAATTAATTATTACCCATTTACTCCAATGAAAAAAAATTACCATTTAATTTGATAGCAAAAAAATATTTGCATTGGTACCATGGATGGTATGCAGCAGAAAAAAAATTTGCATTGACCACCATGCAATTAGAAATTTCTCCCATAGACCCCCATGAAAAAGTCCATTCACCATGCTTACTATGGCTAAATCAATTGAGTCCATTGAAAAAGCTTATATGCATTGAAATGTATGGGCAAAAGCAATTTCGGTCAAATTGTAAAATAAACTTAACAAAAGTTTGCACCAAAAATTGGTCAGTATTTTGGAATAACTTCCGCTGGGAAAATAATTCAGGGTGACTTGAATTTTTAAAATGTTCGTCTCATCAGGACGCACGTAACGGTGTGCCGAACAAAAAAAAGTATGGTCGGGGTCCATGGCAATTTGGCAAATACCACCGAAAATTGGTGGTAAAAATAATGAAAGTGGCATAACTAATGCCAAGTTGGTCCCAGAATCTTCTATGGCATATTTTTGGAATCAGCTCGTCATTTTGAACCCAAAAAATTTACTTTGAACCATGTGAGCAAAAGGAGGTGGGCGTGGGACGGGTGGTAAGGAATTTTGGTAATTGGTGAATTGCGGGCGAACGGTGACCGGCACAGGTCTCGTCCTATTTTTTCGGTCGTCCCACAGAGTTGCTCTATCCAAAAATATACTTGGTTGGGGGGGTCAAAAATAGACCCCGGGCTGTCATTTCGTCGAGCAACCCTCCGAGTGTCAAAATGGTATTTTGGCCATTTTGGGTCGAAATAATTTCCGGAAAAAAAAAGTGGATACAGATTCGGAATGAGCTCGGCGTGAGGAATCCAAAAATGTGCCTAATGTGCAAGTAGCAGCAAGTTGAAAATTGACCAAAAGTATTTTTCTGGAAAAAAAGGTGGTTTTGGCAAAAAATTGGAAAAAAGGCCAACGGTGTTACCCCTAATTTTTGATTGGCTATCCAACGCGCCATCGCCCGAGTCTGTGCGACGCTCCAGTCGGTCCAAAAAATTCGGACACTCAAATCGACACAGAGAGCGTATTTTATATTAAGGGACTAGCATCAATGTGTCATCGTCAAATGTGTCATCGTCAAATGTGCCATCGTAAAATGTGCCATCGTCAAAAAGCCAATTTTTCAATAAAATCTGGCGATTTTTAGTGCTCCCTAGCCCTCCTCGACCCCAACATTGACTCTCTTTTCCTTTATTTAATTTAATTCAATTCTAAAATATTTTGAAACTCAAGTAAATTGATTAAAGGAAGTAAATGCCCATCTAATGTGGACAAATACCCTTTAGTATAAATGAAAGTGACAAACAGTCCTTAATTATCTGTTTAAAATTAAAGAAATGAATAGTTTAAAATTGTTTATTAAAAAAAAAAATATATATACATAAAAAACACAAAGTTTATTCCAAAAGCTCTCTAAATACAATGTTCTTGGTGTACACTTCGCCATCAGGAACATAACCGGGCAAACGTCCTTGTCTAAACGTACCATGCATGTGCGTATCAACAAGTACTCGCAATGATCCGAAATTGCGCACCCTTGATGCAGCCACATACAACTGGCCATGATTAAAAACAGGTCGACGCAGCAATAGACCAATCGAATTAAATGTTTGGCCTTGCGACTTGTTAATAGTCATTGCAAAAGCCAGTCGAAATGGAAATTGAATTCGTCTGATTCGAACTCCCGGCTCATCGTCTTTTGACCGAAACTCACTTCGGAAATATAGATATTCAAGTCCTTGAGTGGGGCCTTCCATTACAACACACTTGATAGAATTTGTGTTGCATTCGACAACAATTAATCTAGTGCCATTGCAAATGCCTTCGGCAACCGACCAATTTTTCTGCATCATGACAATTGCTCCAACTTTTACATTGAGAACATGCGGTGGAAAACCCTGAGGTGTCATTGCGAATGCATTCTCAATAGGAAACTCCGAATTGTCATCAACAAGTCCGGTCTCTCGGTGTAATATTTGCGTTACACCAAGATATTCCCTGTTTTCCGAAGGCAGTCGTTCAAGAACCACTTCGTTGATTTCCATCGAATCAGCATTTGTCGGACATAAAATAGCGTTGTTGAGACGATTATTTGCGTCCATATTCAACTCACCAACACCAAACACTTCGTCGACAATATTACCAAAACAGATAACATCACTTGGTAATCGAACCAAATTGTTGCCATCATATATTCGGCTTCTACCATCGCCAACTTCCATTAGCCACTCCTTGAATTGATTCTCGTTTGGTCCTGCGCGCAAGTTTTCCCGCAAAGCCATCGACTCAAAATGATGCCACAGACCGGACTTTTTGATGCTCATGAGAATACTGGATTCCAGATTCTCATTAGTTGACACAGGAGCACATTGTCTAAAGTCACCAGTGAGCAACATCACTTTACCGCCAAAGGGTACTCTCGGCTTCTGCATTAAATCTCTCAGCAGCCTGTCGATACACTCCAGCATTGCTCGAGATATCATTGAACACTCGTCGATTACAAATAACTTGGTATCACGTAATGTCCGAGCTTGAGCACTTTGGGCATGAATTCCGCTGGTTGAATTGGCATCAGTTGGAATTGGAATCCGAAAACGCGAATGCATCGTTTGACCACCACCTTTTAATAGCGCAGCTGCTATACCAGTAAAAGCTGTTGGAACATAAACATAATTGAGTTCCATCATCTTATGGTACAGCAAGTTAATAAGGTAGGTCTTTCCAGTTCCACCAGGTCCGTCCAAAAGAAACATTTGGCCGAATAAACATTGTTGTCATTGACAGCGTTCAAAATTCGATCAAATGCTAATTGTTGTCGATTATTGAGTGTTGGCAATAATCGATTAACCTCGAGTGCATGCTGTGCAGCAGTCATATTATTAATATGACTGGGTATGCCACGATGATTCCAATCAAGCCCTCTGGCGTCAGGTTCAGGCAAATTGTAATCTTGCAAAGTTTTGTCATGACTTGCAAGAAGAAATCTAATGTGACCAAGTGCTCTGGCATAACGGGTATCGTCATCTAACGGCAAGTAGTCATCACTCAACGAATCGCGAAATTCGAGCCACAATTCCAATGCATTTGGCCGCACTGGATTGTTGTGGTACAATATTTTGGAAAACAAATATCGTAATCGATGAGGACGTTCGGTCCGTACTGCCTCTTCCAGCAACTCATACCACTGTTGATTGTTCTCAACCAGATTGAGTGCCCTTGCCGCTTCCTCAAATGTGCCGTACACAACTCCATCCACAGTACGAAGCATTTCATAGGACGTTGCACCTCTGATATGTAATATCAGAAGCTTCAAATGAAACTTTTCACGATTACTTTGATGAACGTGATACATGCGACCAATTATTTTTTCGCGTTGATTCACATTGATTCGTGCTTGCCATTCGCGACTTGATTCAATAAATCTGAAATATTCGGGTATTTCAATATAGAAATATTGTCTTGCCCGAATAGAACGTGCATTCAATTCGAAATATGCAGCAAGCGTTGTTCTTTTTGGTCGTCTGCTTGCGGCATCTTGAACATTTTCGAATATGACAGGCTGCTCGTCAGGTAAATACAAATCGAGCCGGACTATAGTGTGTGACAACAAATATCGCCTGTTGCCCAACAACTTGTCACAAGCCTCGATTGAACTCACATACCGCTTGCTCTCATACGATTTGATTTCATCGTAACCAACATTGTCACCATTGCCCGCCAAATCGTTTTGATCATCAGCAGGCTCATTAGTTTCAACGACGTTGTCGACATCGCGATCCACCTGAACATCATAGTCGTCATTTTGAACAACAGGATCCCCATTTAAGTCAGCTGTTGAAGTAGTGGGAACAGAACCCACCGTAGTTCTGTTCTGGTCTTCAACATTGAACCCACGATTTGCATACGGCATAACGTTATTCAGTGCATGCAACTGAACATTCACCCGATCATTACCCTTACAGACATAGTCGAATAGATACTTCATTGTGCTCAATAAACCACATGCCTCAACATTTATATGACAATTGAATGTTTTCAGCATTTTTCGGTTATAAGGAATTACATATCTATTGTCAAGCTCGACTCCATTTACCAAAGCAGTAATGCCTGTTTCTCGACGTTGATACTCCGGGTATTGGTTCGGACGAATTACAGTCACATTCGAATAAGGTTTCGGATAGCCTTTGGAGCACCGATTACCAAACTGCTGCATACACGCACTGTTTTCACGGCATGGTCCATGCAACATTTTTGTTTTAACCAAATCGTACAATTCACGATCAATTGCAGGATCCGGTAGTTCAGCACAAATAATGTCGTCGAACTGGTCTTCACTTGATGGTTTGTCTTGATCTTCGAACCAAATAAGACAGTGATGATGCGGTAGTCCTCGCTTCTGCAATTCTTTGACAACAACAAAAGCTTTTACCACACCAAGCCTATGTTCTTTTGTAATGCCAGACCACCACTTTTTGAATTTGAGATCGTAGATTCGAGCACACATGTCAGGACGGGACAAATAGCTCTTATCATGTAAAAGCATTCGTTGCAACTCAGGCCATCCAGGATTTGCTGTAAATGTCATGAACAAATCGGCCTTACCATATTTATTGGATATTTGCATTGCATCGAAATACTTTTGTCTAATAGCCCGATCACCACCTTCAAATGTAGCCGGCAAAATAAAGGCCTTTCCAAGAACATTGCCAGGATTTAAATTGGTCGAAACATGATCCATTATACCTGCATAAGACTCAATTCGCAACTTTTTCTGATTCTTACGCAGGTAATACAGATTGTTCCACTCAACTTTGATCCATGAGCACACAACAAACTCTTGAAACAACTTGGATGCGTGAAACATCAAATTAAGATTGTTTACCCTGTAATGAATAAAAAATCTATAATATTCAAGCAGGGTAACTCTCTTGTTAGTAGTTGTCTCGGCGTTTGTATGGCATAACCGCTCATCATAGCCAGCTTCACCATACGGAAATAAGAGCGGAAAACACATTGGATCGCAATTGGGATCACGAAACCTAATGTATTTCATGAAATTGTTTGGACGTTGAGGAACAATTTCAATCAGCGGCATGTTTTGTTCGCGAGCCTGGGCAAATAAAACATGACCATCATCGGGTAGACCGTCGTTATCGTTTAACAACACAGCGGCCACTTCACCTCTCGTAGCATTGTCCACCACTTGTCTGTTGCCTGCTCGATCCGTTGCCACATTTGTGTTTCGAGGAACCAAACGTGATAGCCAAAGACGAACGGTCAACGGTTCTTCCATATTTTGTCGCTCGAGAATTTCTTTATTTGTCAGAAAAAACTGATAAAGAACATTCACGTCCATGAGCATCTGTCTCAGCATACGAAATAGATCCGCATTTAAATCGCCGTTAAAATTTTCCCAGTTGGCGTTCATATGATCAAACACAGACAGATCAGAATCGAGCATTAGATATTGAGCAGCTCTAATTCTTTCAATGCCTTGTGGACCATTAAACATCGGCGGAATTTTATATCCAACACCACCATGACATTTGTACAAAAATGGCAATCTTGTTCGACTTTCGCTTATACGATTACGGTCATTGCGAATATTATCTAAATTGATAGCATCAAAATTAGCCTTGACCGACGCCATTCCCAACGATGAGTTGTACTGTCGAATATTGTCCAGAAATTCCTTGCGCAAAGTAGCCGAAAAATTTCGACTATTTTGCGGATCCAATAGACCAATCATTACCGGATGATAGTGTTGAATAGGCGACAACTCAATTTTGTTTCTTTGGCAACATTTTGAATACACGCCCCTATCATTAGCTTCACCAATCCAGTAAATGGCTCCACAATACTCACAGAAAAGAGTGCCATTGCCCTGATCATCGACCAGAGCAACGAAAGGGTCCGACTTCTTCCATGTATTATGGGTATTGGATACAAAGCGAGCAGCTTGGTTATTAATGTGCACCAAGTGCAAACGCTCAGCTCTCTCGTCTTCTGTTTGATTTCCAACACGACGATTAGCAAGACGTTCATTATGAGACGTGGGTGACTCTTCCTGGCGATTCTGAGCAATTCTATTGCGTTCCGTGGTACGCCTCTGAACCAAAGTCTCAGGTGAGAAATTTGCTTGCCTCACAGATGTTGCAACACGTTGACTTGCAAGACGATTGGAATGGGCTGCAGGTGATTCAGCGCGCAAACGCTGATCATTTCTTTGCGTTTGTGAAGCAAGTCGGGACTCGCGAACAACAACTGGCTCATTTTGTCTTCTTGCTTGATCACGGATACGTTCGGACTTTCTCGCATGATCAACTCTCCAACCACGATTAGAATTGCGTCCAGTAAACGTACCAGCATTTTCTTCATCGTCAGAGTTATTATCAGTCACAGGTTGAATAACTGGATCCGATAAATTGACTTCCCGAACAGGCACTTGTATTTGGGCTGCCAATTCATTTACTTCTGCTTGTAGATTGTCTTCTCGATTAGGCATTCGTTGATTGTTTTTAGCAAAGCCAAACCGATTAGAACAACCTTTGGATACAACCGAATCAGTTGAAATAAACAGCTCTTCATTCAAATTCGATTCGTTTACTCCTAACACAGTAACATCAGTAACCGGATACGGTTCAACAAAAGCTGTGTCCAGAATGCCAATTGCACTAACATCCAGACCGGTTGAAACAGCTTGGTTATCAGACGGCATTATATCATCCGTATTAGAGGAAAGCAACGATTGAACCGATTGATTGATCACTCGTTGCTTGTCTTTTTCACGTTTAGCTGAACGTAAATAAGCAGTTGTTTTGGCACCTCGACTCTTCTTTCCCTTCTTTCTTCCTCTTTGAGCAACAGATGACTCTGAACTGGGTCCAGCAATTTGTCCATCACCAGCAGCCAATTGCTCTTGAACTAAAGACGGCTCAGGTTCAGGTTCTTGAAAGGCAGATTCTTGAGCGGCAGATTCTTGAGGGGCAGGTTCTTGAGGGGCAGGTTCAGATGGTCGCACAACTCGAATGGCTGAAGACTGTAAGTCTCCAGAACATAAGGGCTCATTTAACCGGTGGTTACGGTCTGAATCCAATTCTAAAAACAAATTTGTAAACGGCAAAAAGGGATTAAAAATACTTACGATTAAATCTGTTCAGCAAGGTGGAATAAGCTATTTTACGACAACGTCTTCTGAAGAAAGATGCGATATCAGCATCTTTCATTCGCTCACCAGAATCATTTCGAATCGTAAATAGCTCAATAATTACAGCGTCTTCGTTTGCATCAAATGGCTTCATTTTTCTTTTAGAACTGTTTCAATCTAAAAAAAAATTTAATACAAATTTCATGAATATGGATTTCAAGGAGAGTTACATCCTTACCATTAAAAATAAATTAACAATTTAAAATTTTATTTAAAAACTGTTAAAAATTATCAAAAAAACTATTAATTGTAATAGTGTAGACATACGTAGGATATGCCCCCCCTTCTATTAAAATATTCAAAATAAAAGAAGGTAGTAAATTCCCATCTAATGTGGAGAAATACCCTTCATCATATTGAATGATTACCAGTAGCTATTGAACATAGCTATTTATGCTCGATAGATTGATCATGCTTTGATTCAGCTTTAAGTAAATCAGACACACTTGGTGTGTACTGAATACTGTGATCATTAAGTCTTCGGCCGGCCCTGGACTCGCTCAGATCACAGTACATTATTCTACACCTTTCAAAGCATGATTGTGGTTTGTCAGATTATATCTGACCAAGACTTCTCGGTTAGGACCTGAATTATTAACAAAAGGAAATAAAGAAGTTTATTTCCTATCATTAATGCCCGACCGCCCTTGCTTTTAAGTTGCAATCACTATTAAAAAATTTAATAGCAAAAGAAACTACAGGAAAGGCCACTTGCAACAATGGAACTATTAAAAGCACCAATGTTGATCGACTGCTGCCCTCGACTAAAATCCATCGAACATTGCTATTTATGCTCGATAGATTGATCATGCTTTGATTCAGCTTTAAGTAAATCAGACACACTTGGTGTGTACTGAATACTGTGATCATTAAGTCTTCGGCCGGCCCTGGACTCGCTCAGATCACAGTACATTATTCTACACCGTTCAAAGCATGATTGTGGTTTGTCAGATTATATCTGACCAAGACTTCTCGGTTAGGACCTGAATTATTAACAAAAGGAAATAAAGAAGTTTATTTCCTATCATTAATGCCCGACCGCCCTTGCTTTTAAGTTGCAATCACTATTAAAAAATTTAATAGCAAAAGAAACTACAGGAAAGGCCACTTGCAACAATGGAACTATTAAAAGCACCAATGTTGATCGACTGCTGCCCTCGACTAAAATCCATCGAACATTGCTATTTATGCTCGATAGATTGATCATGCTTTGATTCAGCTTTAAGTAAATCAGACACACTTGGTGTGTACTGAATACTGTGATCATTAAGTCTTCGGCCGGCCCTGGACTCGCTCAGATCACAGTACATTATTCTACACCGTTCAAAGCATGATTGTGGTTTGTCAGATTATATCTGACCAAGACTTCTCGGTTAGGACCTGAATTATTAACAAAAGGAAATAAAGAAGTTTATTTCCTATCATTAATGCCCGACCGCCCTTGCTTTTAAGTTGCAATCACTATTAAAAAATTTAATAGCAAAAGAAACTACAGGAAAGGCCACTTGCAACAATGGAACTATTAAAAGCACCAATGTTGATCGACTGCTGCCCTCGACTAAAATCCATCGAACATTGCTATTTATGCTCGATAGATTGATCATGCTTTGATTCAGCTTTAAGTAAATCAGACACACTTGGTGTGTACTGAATACTGTGATCATTAAGTCTTCGGCCGGCCCTGGACTCGCTCAGATCACAGTACATTATTCTACACCGTTCAAAGCATAAAAATTATTTATCAGATTATTTCTGACCAAGACTACTCGGTTAGGTCCCAGCCACCAGATTCTATCAAGCATCGCTATTCATACTTGAATGATTAGGTATAGCGCAGTGGTTATCGCGATGATCATCCAATCCAGAGGTAGAGGGTTCAATCCCCACTATTAAAAAATTCAGCTTTTTAGTGATTATCGCGATGTTCATCCGATCCAGTGGTAGAGGGTTCGATCCCCGCTATATTTAACTTTATTTCAGCTTTTTTTTTTATCCCTTATATGTATGGCGAAATGAGCTATAGCTCTATTTTTGAAAAAAAAAAAAAAAAAAATTATTAGTTTTAAAAAGCGGGGTGATGCATCCCCGAATAAATTGCATTTTTTTTATGGTTTGGGGGGCATATTATAGAGTTTCAAATTTGTTGGCATAGATGACACCGCAAAATTACAGAAATTTTTTTTTTATTTTTTATTTAAGGGTTTTTTATAGATAAAATGTTGTCTGGCATTGTCGAAACATTAAAATAAACGCATAAAATTTTTTTTTTTTTTTAGGCTGCTTAGGATCGAATTAATTAAGGTTTTTTGGCATCAACGACACCGCAAAAATTAGAGAATTTTTTTTTTTTTATTTTTGTGGGTTTTTTTAAAATTTAATGGTGTCTGGCATTGTCGACCCATACAAATAAAATCAATTAATTTTTATTTTAATTCTAGGCGGCTTATGACATAGTCATAAAGTTGCTAAGCATTGTCGACACCAAAACATTTAAAGCAACATTTTCAACTTGCAAAAGCGGCTAATTTTTAAAACTTTTGAAAATCAAAATTATATAAATAAAAATAATAATTATTTAACAAAAGCTCAGATGGCGCAGTGGATAGTGTGTAGTAATACTAATCATGAGGTTGAGGGATCGATCCCCTATATAAAAAAAAATTATAACTGTTTTTTTTTTTTAGATAAAAGCAAATAATCTTTTATTTTTTTTTAAGGCGGCTTAGGATAGAAATAATTAAGTTTTTTGGCATCAACGACACCGCAAAAATTAGAGAAATTTTTTCTTTTTTTTTTTTGGGTTTTTTTAAAATTTAATGGTGTCTGGCATGTCGACACATTCAAATAAAATGAATTAATTTTTTTTTAATTCGAGGCGGCTTATGACAGAAGTCATAAAGTGGCTAAGAATTGTCGACACCAAAACATTTAAAGCAACATTTTCAACTTGCAAAACGGCTAATTTTTAAAATTTTTGAAAATCGAAATTATATAAATAAAAAAAATAATTATTTAACAAAAGCTCAGATGGCGCAGTGGATAGTGTGTAGTAATATTAATCATGAGGTTGAGGGATCGATCCCCTATGTGAAAAAAAAATTTTAAATTAAGCAAATTTTAATATTTTTGACTCAATTTTTGGATTCCCTATAAAATTTGGGACAGAAAAAATATTTTTTTTTTTTTTAATTTAATTTTTTAAATTTTTAAATTTTTTGAATTTTTGAATTTTTAAATTTTTAAATTTTTAAATTTTAAATTTTTGAATTTTTGAATCTTTAAATTTTTGAATTTTTAAATTTTTGAATTTTTAAATTTTTGAATTTTTAAATTTTAAATTTTTAAATTTTTGAATTTTTGAAATTTTTAAAATTTTTTGAAATTTTAAAAATTTTTAAAATTTTTAAAATTTTTTAAATTTTTGAAATTTTTAAATCAATTTAAAACCATTGCGGCTCTTGTAATCATTAAATACCATTAAGCATATTAGTAATTAAATTTCCCTAATGAGTCAATTGAAATAAAATTTCCCTTTAAATTTGATAGCAGAAAAATATTTGCATTGGAACCATGCATGGTATGCAGCTAAAAAAAATTTGCATTGGTTTCCATGCAATTAGAATTTTCCCCATAGACCCCCATGATAAAGTCCATTCACTATGGCTAATTCAATTGAGTCCATTGAAAAAGCTTATATGCATTGAAATGTATGGGCAAAAGCAATTTCGGTCAAATTGTAAAATAAACTTAACAAAAGTTTGCACCAAAAATGGGTCAGTATTTTGGGAATAACTTCCGCTGGGAAAATAATTCAGGGTGACTTGTATTTTTAAATGTTCGTCTAAACAGGACGCACGTAACGGTGTGCCGAACAAAAAAAAGTATGGTCGGGGTCCATGGCAATTTGGCAAATACCACCGAAAATTGGTGGTAAAAATAATGGAAGTGGCATAACTTTTGCCAAGTTGGTCCCAGAAGCTAATATGGCATATTTTTGGAAACAGCTCGTCATTTTGAACCCAAAAAATTTACTTTTGACCATGTCAGCATTGGAAGGTGGGCGTGGGACGGGTGGTAAGGAATTTTGGTAATTGGTGAATTGCGGGCGAACGGTGACCGGCACAGGTCTCGTCCTATTTTTTCGGTCGTCCCACAGAGTTGCTCTATCCAAAAATATACTTGGTTGGGGGGGTCAAAAATAGACCCCGGGCTGTCATTTCGTCGAGCAACCCTCCGAGTGTCAAAATGGTATTTTGGTCATTTTTGGTCGAAAAAATTTCCGGAAAAAAAAAGTGGATACACATTCGGAATGAGCTCGGCGTGAGGAATCCAAAAATGTGCCTAATGTGCAAGTAGCAGCAAGTTGAAAATTGGCCAAAAGTATATTTCTGGAAAAAAAGGTGGTTTTGGCAAAAAATTGGAAAAAAGGCCAACGGTGTGAGTCCTAATTTTTGATTGGCTATCCAACGCGCCATCGCCCGAGTCTGTGCGACGTTCGAGTCGGTCCAAAAAATTCGGGCATTCAAATCAACACAGAGAGCGTATTTTATATTAAGGGACTAGCATCAATGTGTCAAGGTAAACATCATCCTTTCATGGTAAACAAAATGTGCCATCGTCAAAAGCAAATTTTCGATAAAATCTGTCGATTTTTAGTGCTCCCTAGCCCTCCTCGACCCCAACATTGACTCTCTTTTCCTTTATTTAATTTAATTCTATTCTAAAATATTTTAAAACTCAAGTCAAATGGATTAAAGGAAGTAAATGCCCATCTAATGTGGACAAATACCCTTTAGTATAAATAAAAGCGACAAACAGCCCTTAATTATCTTTATTAAATAAAAGAATTGAATAGGTTAAAATTTTTTATTGAAAAAAAAAAAATATATATACATAAAAAACACAAAGTTTATTCCAAAAGCTCTCTAAATACAATGTTCTTGGTGTACATTTCGCCATCAGGAACATAACCGGGCAGACGTCCTTGTCTAAACGTACCATGCATGTGCGTATCAACAAGTACTCGCATAATCCGAAATTGCGCACCCTTGATGCAGCCACATACAACTGGCCATGATTAAAAACAGGTCGACGCAGCAATAGACCAATCGAATTAAATGTTTGGCCTTGCGACTTGTTAATAGTCATTGCAAAAGCCAGTCGAAATGGAAATTGAATTCGTCTGATTCGAACTCCCGGCTCATCGTCTTTTGACCGAAACTCACTTCGGAAATATAGATATTCAAGTCCTTGAGTGGGGCCTTCCATTACAACGCACTTGATAGAATTGGTGTTGCATTCGACAACAATTAATCTAGTGCCATTGCATATGCCCTCGGCAACCGACCAATTTTTCTGCATCATGACAATTGCTCCAACTTTTACATTGAGAACATGCGGTGGAAAACCCTGAGGTGTCATTGCGAATGCATTCTCAATAGGAAACTCCGAATTGTCATCAACAAGTCCGGTCTCTCGGTGTAATATTTGCGTTACACCAAGATATTCCCTGTTTTCCGAAGGCAGTCGTTCAAGAACCACTTCGTTGATTTCCATCGAATCAGCATTTGTCGGACATAAAATAGCGTTGTTGAGACGATTATTTGCGTCCATATTCAACTCACCAACACCAAACACTTCGTCGACAATATTACCAACACAGATAACATCACTTGGTAATCGAACCAAATTGTTGCCATCATATATTCGGCTTCTACCATCGCCAACTTCCATTAGCCACTCCTTGAATTGATTCTCGTTTGGTCCTGCGCGCAAGTTTTCCCCGCAAAGCCATCGACTCAAAATGATGCCAAAGACCGGACTTTTTAATGCTCATGAGAATACTGGATTCCAAATTCTCATTAGTTGACACAGGAGCACATTGTCTAAAGTCACCAGTGAGCAACATCACTTTACCGCCAAAGGGTACTCTCGGCTTCTGCATTAAATCTCTCAGCAGCCTGTCGATACACTCCAGCATTGCTCGAGATATCATTGAACACTCGTCGATTACAAATAACTTGGTATCACGTAATGTCCGAGCTTGAGCACTTTGGGCATGAATTCCGCTATTCTAAAAACAAATAAGTTAACGACAATAAGGGATTAAAAATACTTACGATTAAAACGATTCAGCAAAGTGGAATAAGCTAATTTACGACAACGTCTTCTGAAGAAAGATGCGATATCAGCATCTTTCATTCGCTCACCAGAATCATTTCGAAGCGTAAATAGCTCAATAACTACAGCGTCTTCGTTTGCATCAAAAGGCTTCATTTTTCTTTTAGATCTGTTTCAATCTAAAAAAAAATTAATACAAATTTCATGAATATGGTTTTCAAGGAGAGTTACATCCTTACCATTAAAAATAAATTAACAATTTTAAATTTTATTTAAAATCAGTTAAAAATTATCAAAAAAACTATTAATTGTAATAGTGTAGACATACGTAGGATATGCCCCCCTTCCATTAAAATATTCAAAATAAAAGAAGGTAGTAAATTCCCATCTAATGTGGAGAAATACCCTTCATCATATTGATAATTACCAGTTACTATCGAACATTGCTATTTATGCTCGATAGATTGATCATGCTTTGATTCAGCTTTAAGTAAATCAGACACACTTGGTGTGTACTGAATACTGTGATCATTAAGTCATCGGCCGGCCCTGGACTCGCTCAGATCACAATACATTATTCTACCCGTTCAAAGCATGATTGTGGTTTGACAGATTATATCTGACCAAGACTCCTCGGTTAGGACCTGAATTATTAACAAAAGGAAATAAAGAAGTTTATTTCCTATCATTAATGCCCGACCGCCCTTGCTTTTAAGTTGCAATCACTATTAAAAATTTAATAGCAAAAGAAACTACAGGAATGGCCACTTGCAACAATGGAACTATTAAAAGCACCAATGTTGATCGACTGCTGCCCTCGACTAAAATCCATCGAACATTGCTATTTATGCTCGATAGATTGATCATGCTTTGATTCAGCTTTAAGTAAATCAGACACACTTGGTGTGTACTGAATACTGTGATCATTAAGTCTTCGGCCGGCCCTGGACTCGCTCAGATCACAATACATTATTCTACACCGTTCAAAGCATGATTGTGGTTTGACAGATTATATCTGACCAAGACTCCTCGGTTAGGACCTGAATTATTAACAAAAGGAAATAAAGAAGTTTATTTCCTATCATTAATGCCCGACCGCCCTTGCTTTTAAGTTGCAATCACTATTAAAAAATTTAATAGCAAAAGAAACTACAGGAATGGCCACTTGCAACAATGGAACTATTAAAAGCAGCAATGTTGATCGACTGCTGCCCTCGACTAAAATCCATCGAACATTGCTATTTATGCTCGAAAGATTGATCATGCTTTGATACAGCTTTAAGTAAATCAGACACACTTGGTGTGTACTGAATACTGTGATCATTAAGTCTTCGGCCGGCCCTGGACTCGCTCAGATCACAGTACATTATTCTACACCGTTCAAAGCATGATTGTGGTTTGACAGATTATATCTGACCAAGACTCCTCGGTTAGGACCTGAATTATTAACAAAAGGAAATAAAGAAGTTTATTCCTATCATTAATGCCCGACCGCCCTTGCTTTTAAGTTGCAATCACTATTAAAAAATTTAATAGCAAAAGAAACTACAGGAATGACCACTTGCAACAATGGAACTATTAAAAGCACCAATGTTGATCGACTGCTGCCCCTCGACTAAAATCCATCGAACATTGCTATTTATGCTCGATAGATTGATCATGCTTTGATTCAGCTTTAAGTAAATCAGACACACTTGGTGTGTACTGAATACTGTGATCATTAAGTCTTCGGCCGGCCCTGGACTCGCTCAGATCACAATACATTATTCTACACCGTTCAAAGCATGATTGTGGTTTGACAGATTATATCTGACCAAGACTCCTCGGTTAGGACCTGAATTATTAACAAAAGGAAATAAAGAAGTTTATTTCCTATCATTAATGCCCGACCGCCCTTGCTTTTAAGTTGCAATCACTATTAAAAAATTTAATAGCAAAAGAAACTACAGGAATGGCCACTTGCAACAATGGAACTATTAAAAGCACCAATGTTGATCGACCTGCTGCCCTCGACTAAAATCCATCGAACATTGCTATTTATGCTCGATAGATTGATCATGCTTTGATTCAGCTTTAAGTAAATCAGACACACTTGGTGTGTACTGAATACTGTGATCATTAAGTCTTCGGCCGGCCCTGGACTCGCTCAGATCACAATACATTATTCTACACCGTTCAAAGCATGATTGTGGTTTGACAGATTATATCTGACCAAGACTCCTCGGTTAGGACCTGAATTATTAACAAAAGGAAATAAAGAAGTTTATTTCCTATCATTAATGCCCGACCGCCCTTGCTTTTAAGTTGCAATCACTATTAAAAAATTTAATAGCAAAAGAAACTACAGGAATGGCCACTTGCAACAATGGAACTATTAAAAGCACCAATGTTGATCGACTGCTGCCCTCGACTAAAATCCATCGAACATTGCTATTTATGCTCGATAGATTGATCATGCTTTGATTCAGCTTTAAGTAAATCAGACACACTTGGTGTGTACTGAATACTGTGATCATTAAGTCTTCGGCCGGCCCTGGACTCGCTCAGATCACAATACATTATTCTACACCGTTCAAATCATAAAAATTATTTATCAGATTATTTCTGACCAAGACTACTCGGTTAGGCCCCAGCCACCAGATTCTATCAAGCATACCTATTTTTACTTGAATAATTAGGTATAGCGCAGTGGTTATCGCGATGATATTCCAATCCAGTGGTAGAGGGTTCGATCCCCGCTATATTTAATTTAATTTCAGCTTTTTTTTTATCCCTTATATGTATGGCGAAATGAGCTATAGCTCTATTTTTGAAAAAAAAAAAAAAAAAAAATTATTAGTTTTAAAAAGCGGGGTGATGCATCCCCGAATAAATTGCATTTTTTTTATGGTTTGGGGGGCATATTATAGAAATTAAAATTTGTTGGCATAGATGACACCGCAAAATTACAGAAATTTTTTTTTATTTTTTATTTAAGGGTTTTTTATAGATAAAATGTTGTCTGGCATTGTCGAAACATTAAAATAAACGCATAAATTTTTTTTTTTTTTTAGGCTGCTTAGGATCGAATTAATTAAGGTTTTTTGGCATCAACGACACCGCAAAAATTAGAGAATTTTTTTTTTTTTATTTTTGTGGTTTTTTTAAAATTTAATGGTGTCTGGCATTGTCGACCCATTCAAATAAAATCAATTAATTTTTATTTTAATTCTAGGCGGCTTATGACATAGTCATAAAGTTGCTAAGCATTGTCGACACCAAAACATTTAAAGCAACATTTTCAACTTGCAAAAGCGGCTAATTTTTAAAACTTTTGAAAATCAAAATTATATAAATAAAAATAATAATTATTTAACAAAAGCTCAGATGGCGCAGTGGATTGTGTGTAGTAATACTAATCATGAGGTTGAGGGATCGATCCCCTATATAAAAAAAAATTATAACTGTTTTTTTTTTTCTAAATAAAAGCAAATAATTTTTTATTTTTTTTTAAGCGGCTTAGGATAGAAATAATTAGGTTTTTTGGCATCAACGACACCGCAAAAATTAGAGAAATTTTTTCTTTTTTTTTTTTTGGGTTTTTTTAAAATTTAATGGTGTCTGGCATGTCGACACATTCAAATAAAATGAATTAATTTTTTTTTAATTCGAAGCGGCTTATGACAGAAGTCATAAAGTTGCTAAGAATTGTCGACACCAAAACATTTAAAGCAACATTTTCAACTTGCAAAAGCGGCTAATTTTTAAAACTTTTGAAAATCAAAATTATATAAATAAAAATAATAATTATTTAACAAAAGCTCAGATGGCGCAGTGGATAGTGTGTAGTAATACTAATCATGAGGTTGAGGGATCGATCCCCTATATAAAAAAAAATTATAACTGTTTTTTTTTTTTAAATAAAAGCAAATAATTTTTTATTTTTTTTAGGCGGCTTAGGATAGAAATAATTAAGTTTTTTGGCATCAACGACACCGCAAAAATTAGAGAAATTTTTTCTTTATTTTTTTTGGGTTTTTTAAAAATTTAATGGTGTCTGGCATGTCGACACATTCAAATAAAATGAATTAATTTTTTTTTAATTCGAGGCGGCTTATGACAGAAGTCATAAAGTTGCTAAGAATTGTCGACACCAAAACATTTAAAGCAACATTTTCAACTTGCAAAAGCGGCTAATTTTTAAAACTTTTGAAAATCAAAATTATATAAATAAAAATAATAATTATTTAACTAAAGCTCAGATGGCGCAGTGGATAGTGTGTAGTAATACTAATCATGAGGTTGAGGGATCGATCCCCTATGTAAAAAATAATTTTAAATTAAGCAAATTTTAATTTTTTGAGTCAATTTTTGGATTCCCTATAAAATTTGGGACAGAAAAAATATTTTTTTTTTTTTAATTTAATTTTTTAAATTTTTAAAATTTTAAATTTTTTGAATTTTTGAATTTTTAAATTATTAAATTTTTTGAATTTTTGAATTTTTAAATTTTTGAATTTTTAAATTTTTGAATTTTTAAATTTAAATTTTTGAATTTTTAAATTTTCGAATTTTTAAATTTTTGAATTTTTGAATTTTTAAATTTTTGAATTTTTAACATTTTTGAATTTTTAAATTTTTGAATTTTTGAATTTTAAATTTTAAATTTTAAATTTTTAAATTTTTAAAATTTTAAATTTTTAATTTTTTTTATTTTCAAATTTTTGAAATTTTAAAACCCATTCAAAACATGCTGTAATCAAAACACTTGTATTCATTAAATACCATTAAGCTTAATAATATATAAAATTTCCCCCATTTACCCTAATGAAATATATTTCCCATTAGCTTGATGGTAAAAAAAATATTTGCATTGTACCATGGATGGTATGCAGCAAAAAAAAATTTGCATTGACCACCATGCAATTTGAAATTTCCCCCATAGACCCCTATGAAAAAGTCCATTCACCATGCTAACTATGGCTAATTCAATTGAGTCCATTGAAAATGATTATATGCATTGAAATGTATGGGCAAAAGCAATTTCGGTCGAATTGTAAAATAAACTTAACAAAAGTTTGCACCAAAAATGGGTCAGTATTTTGGGAATAACTTCCGCTGTGAAAATAATTCAGAGTGACTTGAATTTTTAAAATGTTCGTCTCATCAGGACGCACGTAACGGTGTGCCGAACAAAAAAAAGTATGGTCGGGGTCCATGGCAATTTGGCAAATACCACCGAAAATTGGTGGTAAAAAATAATGGAAGTTGCATAACTAATGCCAAGTTGGTCCCAGAATCTTCTATGGCATATTTTTTGGAATCAGCTTGTCATTTTGAACCCAAAAAATTTACTTTGAACCATGTGAGCAAAAGGAGGTGGGCGTGGGACGGGTGGTAAGGAATTTTGGTAATTGGTGAATTGCGGGCGAACGGTGACCGGCACAGGTCTCGTCCTATTTTTTCGGTCGTCCCACAGAGTTGCTCTATCCAAAAATATACTTGGTTGGGGGGGTCAAAAATAGACCCCGGGCTGTCATTTCGTCGAGCAACCCTCCGAGTGTCAAAATGGTATTTTGGTCATTTTGGTCGAAAAAATTTCCGGAAAAAAAAAGTGGATACACATTCGGAATGAGCTCGGCGTGAGGAATCCAAAAATGTGCCTAATGTGCAAGTAGCAGCAAGTTGAAAATTGGCCAAAAGTATATTTCTGGAAAAAAAGGTGGTTCTGGGACAAAAATGAAAAAAAGGGCCATGGTGTTACCCCTAATTTTTGATTGGCTATCCAACGCGCCATCGCTCGAGTCTGTGCGACGTTCGTGGATGCGGGAAAAAATCCGTACACTCAATCAACAAATGCGTATTTTATATTAAGGGACTAGCATCAATGTGTCAGGTAAACATCATCCTTTCATGGTAAACAAAATGTGCCATCGTCAAAAAGCAAATTTTCGATAAAATCTGGCGATTTTTAGTGCTCCCTAGCCCTTTGTGTACCCCTTCTTGACCCTCTCCCCCATTTAATCACACTTAATTAAGCACATTTTTTTTTTTGACTCAATTTTTGAAATCTTCATAAAATTCTACTCAGAAAAATATTTCGAATTTTAAATTTTAATTTTTTGAATTTTTAACTTTTTAATTTTTAAATTTTTGAATATTTAGATTTTTGAATTTTTGAATTTTTAAACTTTTGAATTTTAAATTTTGAATTTTAAATTATTGAATTTTGAATTTTTAAATTTTTGAATTTTGAATTTTTGAATTTTAAATTTTTAAATTTTTAAATTTTTGAATTTTTAAATTTCTGAATTTTTAATTAAATTTTGATTTTAAATTTTTGAATTTTAAATTTGAATTTTAAATTTTGAATTTTTAAATTTTTAAATTTTTGAATTTTTAAATTTTGAATTTTGAATTTTTAAATCTTTAAATTTTTAAAATTTTAAATTTTTTAATTTTTTAAAATTTTCAAATTTTTGAAATTTTAAAACCCATTCAAACATGCGTATTCAAAACACTTGTATTCATTAAATACCATTAAGCTTAATAATATATAAAATTTCCTCCATTTACCCTAATGAAATAATATTTCCCATTAGCTTGATGGTAAAAAAAAATATTTGCATTGGTACCATGGATGGTATGCAGCAAAAAAAAATTTGCATTGACCACCATGCAATTTGAAATTTCCCCCATAGACCCCTATGAAAAAGTCCATTCACCATGCTTACTATGGCTAAATCAATTGAGTCCATTGAAAAGCTTATATGCATTGAAATGTATGGGCAAAAGCAATTTCGGTCAAATTGTAAAATAAACTTAACAAAAGTTTGCACCAAAAATTGGTCAGTATTTTAGGAATAACTTCCGCTAGGAAAATAATTCAGGGTGACTTGAATTTTTAAAAACGTTCGTCTCATCAAGACGCACGTAACGGTGTGCCGGACAAAAAAAAGTATGGTCGGGGTCCATGGCAATTTGGCAAATACCACCGAAAATTGGTGGTAAAAATAATGGAAGTTGCATAACTTTTGCCAACTTGGTGCCAGAATCTTCTATGGCATATTTTTGGAATCAGCTCGTCATTTTGAACCCAAAAAATTTACTTTGAACCATGTGAGCAAAAGGAGGTGGGCGTGGGACGGGTGGTAAGGAATTTTGGTAATTGGTGAATTGCGGGCGAACGGTGACCGGCACAGGTCTCGTCCTATTTTTTCGGTCGTGCCACAGAGTTGCTCTATCCAAAAATATACTTGGTTGGGGGGGTCAAAAATAGACCCCGGGCTGTCATTTCGTCGAGCAACCCTCCGAGTGTCAAAATGGTATTTTGGTCATTTTTGGTCGAAAAAATTTCCGGAAAAAAAAAGTGGATACAGATTCGGAATCAGCTCGGCGTGAGGAATCCAAAAATGTGCCTAATGTGCAAGTAGCAGCAAGTTGAAAATTGACCAAAAGTATTTTTCTGGAAAAAAAGGTGGTTTTGGCAAAAAATTGGAAAAAAAGGCCAACGGTGTGAGTCCTAATTTTGATTGGCTATCCAACGCGCCATCGCCCGAGTCTGTGCGACGTTCGAGTCGGTCCAAAAAATTCGGGCATTCAAATCAACACAGAGAGCGTATTTTATATTAAGGGACTAGCATCATCGTATAACGGTAAACACAATGTGCCATCGTCAAAAAGCAAATTTTCGATAAAATCTGTCGATTTTTAGTGCTCCCTAGCCCTTTGTGTACCCCTTCTTGACCCTCTTCCCCATTTAATCACACTTAATTAAGCGCATTTTTATTTATTTGACTTAATTTTTGAAATCCTCATAAAATTTCACTCAGGAAAATAGTCTCAATATTTTTTTAAATTTTTAAATTTAATATAATTTAAAATTTCAAAGCCTTAATAAAACCATAGCGGCTTTTGAAAGAATTTAAAAGCATTTGAACAAATACATTTATATTATTACACAAAAATCCGAATTTCATTAAATTTTTCATTAAATAAAACAACAAATGCAATTAATTTCATTGATACCATGTATTTGATCCAACAAAAAATTTAATTTTTATTAATCGCATATTATTAATAATTTTATAAATAGTACCTATGAAATAGCCAATTCTCAGGCGTCACTAAGATAATTTAATGATAATAATTTCAAGCTATATTTATATTAAAAATAATTTATTCTGTATCTTTATTTATTTTTTGGCTCCAAATACATTAAAATAGTAATTAGAAAAGTCCATAAGCTAAAAAAATTTCTCATGATTTTTATCAATTTGTTTGACTCCAAACATTTAAATTCCTTTAAAAAATTTAAAAATTTAATTTTTTCAAAATTTTTCCCATTTTTTAGAGTCCAATTACATTAAAATGTCCATTTAGATATTTAAAAAGATACAAAAATTTCTTCTCTGTCTCAGTAATTTTTTCAAAATTTTCATGATTTTTTTACATTTTTTAAAGGTCCAGTTACACTAAAATTCTCATTAAAATATACAAAAATCTGGGAGAAAATTTTTCTAAGTCAAAAACCTTAATCAGAATTTTGAAGGATATTTTCCCATTTTTTAGGATCCATCAAATAAAATTAATTAATAAATATACAATAAATTTGCGAAAAATATTTATAAGTCAAATAATTTTTACAGAATTTTTCATGATTTTTTTCCATTATCAATAAAAAAATAATATCTTTTAAAAAGTGCATATTTTTAAATTTTTGACTCAATTTTGAAATCCTTATAAAATTTTACTCAGAAAAATATTTGGAAATTTTAAAAATTTTTGAATTTTTAAATTTTTGAATTTTAAATTTTTGAATTTTTAAATTTTAGAATTTTTAAATTTTGAATTTTGAATTGTTGAATTTTTAAATTTTTGAATTCCTGAATTTTTATACTTTTTAATTTATTTTAAATTTTAAAATGAAAAATAATTTAAATTTCAAAGCCTTAATAAATCCATTGCGGCATTTGAAAGAATTTAAAAGCATTTGAACAGATACAATTAAATATTTACCCATAGATCCGAATTTTATTAAATTTTTCATTCTATTTATTTATACAATTAATCGGATTGATACCATGTATTTGATCCAACAAAAAAATTAATTTGTATTTATCGCAATGTTATTATTAATTTCACAAATAGCAACCGAGAAATAGGCGATTCGCAGGGCTCACTAAGATAATTTAATGATAACTATTTCAAGTTATATTTCTATTAAAAATAATTTTTTCTGGATTTTTATCTATTTTTTTTGTCTCCAAATACATTTAAATAATCATTATAATATTCCATAAAATTAAGAAAATATTTTATGATTTTTATAAATTTGTTAGACTCCAAACATTTAATTAAATATATACCCAAAGATCCGAATTTTATTAAATTTAATATTAAATAAAACGGCAAATGCAATTAATTACATTGATACCATGTATTTGATCCAACAAATTAATTAATTTGCATTTTTCGCAATGTTATTATTAATTTCACAAATAGCACACATTAAATAGCCAATTCGCAGGGCTGACTAAGATAATTTAATGATTTCTATTTCAAGTTATATTTCTATTTAAAATAATTTTTTCTGGAATTTTATCTATTTTTTTGGCTCCAAATACATTTAAATAGGCATTTGAATATTCCATAAAACTAAGAAAAATTTTCCTTGATTTTGTAAATTTGTTAGACTCCAAACATTAAAATTCCTTAAAAATATTTAATGATTTAAATTTCTAAGTCCCAATAATTTTCATAATTTTTCCCATATTTAGAGTCCAATTACATTAAAATGTATATTTAGATATTAAAAAGATGCAAAATTTCTTCTTTGTCTCAGTAATTTTTTCAAAATTTTCATGATTTTTTACATTTTTTAGGGTCCCTTACAATAAATTACTCATCAAAATATTCAAATATCTCGAAAAAATATTTCTAAGTAAATACCTAAATCAGAATTTTTAAGGATTTTTCCCATTTTTAGGGTCCAAACAAATAAATTAATTAATAATAAACGAAAAATTAGCGAAAAATTTCCAAAGTCAATAATTTTTTCAGAATTTTTCATGATATTTTTCCATTCTGAATTAGAAATATATCGTTTTAATAAAGCAAATTTTTAAAGTTTTGACTCAATTTTGAAATCCTTATAAAATTTTACTCAGAAAAATATTTGGAAATTTTAAAATTTTTGATTTTTAAATTTTTGAATTTTTAAATTTTGAATTTTTAATTTTTAAATTTTTAAATTTTTGTATTTTGAGTTTTTGAATTTTTGAATTTTTAAATTTTTGAATTTTAAATTTTTGAATTTTTAAATTTTTAAATTTTGAATTTTTAAATTTTTGAATTTTTAAATTTTTAAATTTTTAAATTTTTAAATTTTTTTAATTTAAATTTTTGAAATTTTAATACCTATTCACAACCATTGCGACACTTATTAACATTAACAACATTAAACTTAATAATAATTAATTATTACCCATTTACCCCAATGAAAAAAAAATTACCATTTAATTTGATGGCAAAAAATATTTGCATTGGTACCATGCAATTGAAATTTCCCCCATAGACCCCCATGAAAAAGTCCATTCACCATGTTACTATGGCTTACAATTGAGTCCATTGAAAATGCTTATATGCATTGAATGTATGGGCAAAAGCAATTTCGGTCGAATTGTAAAATAAACTTAACAAAAGTTTGCACCAAAAAGGGTCAGTATTTTGGAATAACTTCCGCTGGGAAAATAATTCAGGGTGACTTGAATTTTTAAAATGTTTGTCTCATCAGGACGCACGTAACGGTGTGCCGAACAAAAAAAAGTATGGTCGGGGTCCATGGCAATTTGGCAAATACCACCGAAAATTGGTGGTAAAATAATGGAAGTGCATAACTAATGCCAAGTTGGTCCCAGAATCTTCTATGGCATATTTTTGGAATCAGCTTGTCATTTTGAACCCAAAAAATTTACTTTGAACCATGTGAGCAAAAGGAGGTGGGCGTGGGACGGGTGGTAAGGAATTTTGGTAATTGGTGAATTGCGGGCGAACGGTGACCGGCACAGGTCTCGTCCTATTTTTTCGGTCGTCCCAGAGTTGCTCTATCCAAAAATATACTTGGTTGGGGGGGTCAAAAATAGACCCCGTGTCATTTCGTCGAGCAACCCTCCGAGTGTCAAAATGGTATTTTGGTCATTTTGGGTCGAAATTTTTTATTTTGAAAAAGTGGATACAGATTCGGAATCAGCTCGGCGTGAGGAATCCAAAAATGTATAAAAAGTCCAAAGAACACCTTTTTGAAATTTTGCCAAAAGTTTATTTCTGGAAAAAAAGGTGGTTTTGGCAAAAAATTGGAAAAAAGGCCAACGGTTGAGTCCTCTTTTTGATTATCTATCCAACGCGCTATCGCCCGTGGTCAGACGCTCCAGTCGGTCCAAAAAATTCGGGCATCAAATCAACACAGAGAGCGTATTTTATATTAAGGGACTAGCATCATCGTATAACGGTAAACACAATGTGTCATCGTCTAATGTGCCATCGTCAAATGTGCCATCGTCAAAAAGCCAATTTTTCAATAAAATCTGGCGATTTTTAGTGCTCCCTAGCCCTCCTCGACCCAACATTGACTCTCACTTCCTTTATTTAATTAATTCTATTCTAAAATATTTTAAAACTCAAGTCAAATGGTTTAAAGGAAGTAAATACCCATCTAATGTGGACAAATACCCTTTAGTATTAATTAAAGTGACAAACAGCCCTTAATTATCCTTATTAAATGAAAGAATTGAATAGTTTAAAATTTTTATTGAAAAAAAAATATATACATAAAAACACAAAGTTTATTCCAAAAGCTCTCTAAATACAATGTTCTTGGTGTACATTTCGCCATCAGGAACATAACCGGGCAGACGTCCTTGTCTAAACGTACCATGCATGTGTGTATCAACAAGTACTCGCAATGATCCGAAATTGCGCACCCTTGATGCAGCCACATACAACTGGCCATGATTAAAAACAGGTCGTCGCAGCAATAGACCAATCGAATTAAATGTTTGGCCTCAATGTGTCAAGGTAAACATCATCCTTTCATGGTAAACAAAATGTGCCATCGTCAAAAAGCAAATTTTAGATAAAATCTGGCGATTTTTAGTGCTCCCTAGCCCTTTGTGTACCCCTTCTTGACCCTCTCCTCCTCTAATCACACTTAATTAAGCGCATTTTTAATTATTTGACTCAATTTTTGAAATCCTCATAAAATTTCACTCAGGAAAATAGTCTCAAATTTTTTAAAATTTTTAAATTTAAATATAATTTAAAATTTCAAAGCCTTAATAAAACCATAGCGGCATTTGAAAGAATTTAAAAGCATATGAACAGATACAATTAAATATTTACCTATAGATCCGAATATTATCAAATTTTCAAGCAATTTATTTTATTCAATTAATTGAATTGATACCATGTTTTGATAAAACAAAAAATTAATTTGTATTTATCGCAGTGTAATTATTAATTTCACAAAAAGCACCCATGAAATAGCCAATTCTCAGGGTCACTAAGATAATTTAATGATAACTATTTCAAGTAATTTCTATTAAAATAATTTTACTGGAATTTAATCTTTTTTTTGCTCCAAATACATTAAAATATGCTTAGAATATTCCATAAAACTAAGAAAAATATTTCATGATTTTAATAAATTTGTTAGACTCCAAACATTTAAATTCCTTAAAAAATATTTAAAAATTAAATTTTAATAAGACCAAATAATTTTTCAAAATTTTTCATAATTTTTCCCATTTTTTGTGTCCAATTACATTAAAATGTCCATTTAAATACTTAAAAAGATACAATAATTTCTTCTCTGTCTCAGTAATTTTTTCAGAATTTTCACGATTTTTTTTACAATTTTTAGGGTCCAATTACACAAAATACTCATCAAGATATTCAAAAATCTGGAAAAAATATTTCTAAGCATTTTTACCCATTTTTTATGGTCCAAACAAATATAATTAATTAATAAATATACAAAAAATTTGCGAAAAATTTTTCTAAGTCAAATAATTTTTTCAGAATTTTTCATGATTTTTTCCATTTTGAATAAAAAAATTAAATCTTTTAAATAGAGCATATTTTTAAATTTTTGACTTAATTTTTGAAATCCTTATAAAATTTCACTCAGAATAATATTTGGAAATTTTTAAAATTTTTGATTTTTAAATTTTTGAATTTTAAATTTTTGAATTTTTAAATTTTTGAATTTTTAAAATTTGAATTTTAAATTTTTGAAGTTTTAAATTTTGAATTTTTAAATTTTTGAATTTTTAAATTTTTGAATTTTAAATTTTTGAATTTTAAATTTTGAATTTTTAAATTTTGAATTTTAAAATTTTTGAATTTTTGAATTTTTAAATTTTTGAATTTTGAATTTTTAAATTTTGAATTTTTAAATTTTGAATTTTTAAATTTTGAATTTTGAAATTTTTGAATTTTTGAATTTTAAATTTTTGAATTTTTAAATTTTTGAAATTTTTTGAAATTTTTAAAATTTTTGAAATTTTAAAACCCATTCAAAACCATAGCTACACTTATAATCATTTGAAAACATTAAACTTAATAATAATTAAATAACCCATTACCCCAAGGAAAAAAAGAATTACCAATTAATTTGATAGCAAAAAAATATTTGCATTGGAACCATGCATGGTATGCAGCAAAAAAAAATTTGCATTGGTTTCCATGCAATTAGAAATTTTCCCCATAGACCCCCATGAAAAAGTCCATTCACTATGGGTAAATCAATTGAGTCCATTGAATAAGCTTATATGCATTGAAATGTATGGGCAAAAGCAATTTCGGTCGAATTGTAAAATAAACTTAACAAAAGTTTGCACCAAAAAGGGTCAGTATTTTGGAATAACTTCCGCTGGGAAAATAATTCAGGGTGACTTGAATTTTTAAAATGTTTGTCTCATCAGGACGCACGTAACGGTGTGCCGAACAAAAAAAAGTATGGTCGGGTCCATGGCAATTTGGCAAATACCACCGAAAATTGGTGGTAAAAATAATGGAAGTTGCATAACTAATGCCAAGTTGGTCCCAGAATCTTCTATGGCATATTTTGGAATCAGCTTGTCATTTGAACCCAAAAAATTTACTTTGAACCATGTGAGCAAAAGGAGGTGGGCGTGGGACGGGTGGTAAGGAATTTTGGTAATTGGTGAATTGCGGGCGAACGGTGACCGGCACAGGTCTCGTCCTATTTTTTCGGTCGTCCCACAGAGTTGCTCTATCCAAAAATATACTTGGTTGGGGGGGTCAAAAATAGACCCCGGGCTGTCATTTCGTCGAGCAACCCTCCGAGTGTCAAAATGGTATTTTGGTCATTTTTGGTCGAAAAATTTCCGGAAAAAAAAAGTGGATACAGATTCGGAATGAGCTCGGCGTGAGGAATCCAAAAATGTATAAAAAGTCCAAAGAACACCTTTTTGAAATTTTGCCAAAAGTTTATTTCTGGAAAAAAAGGTGGTTTTGGCAAAAATTGGAAAAAAGGCCAACGGTGTTACCCCTAATTTTTGATTGGCTATCCAACGCGCCATCGCCCGAGTCTGTGCGACGCTCCAGTCGGTCCAAAAAATTCGGACACTCAAATCGACACAGAGAGCGTATTTTATATTAAGGGACTAGCATCATCGTATACGGTAAACATCATCCTTTCATGGTAAACAAAATGTGCCATCGTCAAAAATCATATTTCGATAAAATCTGTCGATTTTTAGTGCTCCCTAGCCCTTTGTGTACCCCTCTTGACCCTCTCCCCATTTAATCACACTTAATTAAGCATATTTTATTTTTTGACTCTTTTTAGAAATCCTCATAAATTCTACTCAGAATAATATTTCTAATTTTTAAAATTTTAATTTTTGAATTTTTTTAATTTTTAATTTTTAAATTTTTGAATATTTAATTTTGAATTCCTGAATTTTTCAAACTTTTAAATTTTTTTTAATTTTTAAATTAAAAGTAATTTAAAATTCAAAGCCTAAATAAAATCATTGCGGCATTTGAAAGAATTTAAAAGCATTAGAACAGATACAATTAAAATATTTACCCAAGGATCCGAATTTATTAAATTTTTCATTAAATAAACACAATACAATTAATTTCATTGATACCATGTATTTGATCCAACAAAAATTAATTTGTATTTATCGCAATGTTATTATTAATTTCACAAATAGCATCCATGAAATAGCCAATTCTCAGGGCTCACTGAAATTATTTATGATAACTATTTCAAGTTGTATTCTATTAATAATAATTTTTTCTGGATTTTTATCTATTTTTTTGGCTCCAAATACATTAAAATAGGCATTGAATATTCCATAAAACTAAAAAATTTTCCTTGATTTTTGTAAATTTGTTAGTTTCCAAACATTAAAATTCCTTAAAAAATATTTAACGATTTAAATTTCTAAGTCCCAATAATTTTTCAAACTATTCATAATTTTTTCCCATTTTTTAGAGTCCAATTACATTAAAATGTCCATTAGATATTAAAAGATACAAAATTTCTTCTCTGTCTCAGTAATTTTTTCAAAATTTTCATGATTTCTTACATTTTTTAGGGTCCAATTTCAATAAACTACTCATCAAAATAATCAAATCTGGAAAAAATATTCTAAGTAATAATTAAATCAGAATTTTTAAGGATTTTTACCCATTTTATAGGGTCCAGACAAATAAAATTAATTAATAATATACAAATTAGCGAAATATTTCCAAAGTCAAATAATTTTTTCAGAATTTTTCATGATTTTTTTCCATTTTGAATAAAAAAATTATATCTTTTTAATAAAGCAAATTTTTAAATTTTTGACTCAATTTTGAAATCCTTATAAAATTTTACTCCGAAAAATATTTGGAAATTTTTAAAATTTTTGACTTTTAAATTTTGAATTTTTGAATTTTGAATTTTTTTTTTTGAATTTTTGGAATTTGAATTTTTAAATTTTGAATTTTTGAATTTTTAAATTTTTAATTTTTAAATTTTTTAATTTTTAATTTTTGAATTTTGAATTTTTGAATTTTTGAATTTTTAATTTTTGAATTTTTAAATTTTTGAATTTTTAAATTTTTGAATTTTAAATTTTTGAATTTTTAAATTTTTGAATTTTTAATTTTTGAATTTTAAATTTTTGAATTTTTAAATTTTTAAATTTTTAAATTTTTAAATTTTTGAAATTTTAAATCATTTAAAACCATTGCGGCTCTTGTAATCATTAAACAACATTAAACTAAAATTAATTAATTATTACCCATTTACCCAATGAAAAAAATTACCATTTAATTTGATAGCAAAAAAATTTTGCATTGGTACCATGCATGTGATGCAGCAAAAAAAAATTTGCATTGACCACCATGCAATTTAAAATTTCTCCCATAGACCCCCATGAAAAAGTCCATTCCCATGCTTACAATGGCTAAATCAATTGAGTCCATTGAAAAAGCTTATATGCATTGAAATGTATGGGCAAAAGCAATTTCGGTCAAATTGTAAAATAACTTAACAAAAGTTTGCACCAAAATTGGGTCAGTATTTTTGGAATAACTTCCGCTGGGAAAATAATTTAGTGACTTGAATTTTTAAAATGTTCGTCTCATCAGACGCACGTAACGGTGTGCCGAACAAAAAAAAGTATGGTCGGGGTCCATGGCAATTTGGCAAATACCATCGAAAATTGGTGGTAAAAATAATGGAAGTTGCATAACTTGCCAACTTGGTCCCAGAAGCTAATATGGCATATTTTTGGAATCTGCTCGTCATTTTGAACCCAAAAATTTACTTTGAACCATGTGAGCAAAAGAAGGTGGGCGTGGGACGGTGGTAAGGAATTTTGGTAATTGGTGAATTGCGGGCGAACGGTGACCGGCTCAGGTCTCGTCCTATTTTTTCGGTCGTCCCACAGAGTTGCTCTATCCAAAATATACTTGGTTGGGGGGTCAAAAATAGACCCCGGGCTGTCATTTCGTCGAGCAACCCTCCGAGTGTCAAAATGGTATTTTGGTCATTTTGGGTCGAAAAATTTTTATTTTTGAAAAAGTGGATACAGATTCGGAATCAGCTCGGCGTGAGGAATCCAAAATGTATAAAAAGTCCAAAGAACACCTTTTTGAAATTTTGCCAAAAGTTTATTTCTGGAAAAAAAGGTGGTTTTGGCAAAAAATGGAAAAAAGGCCAACGGTGTTACCCCTAATTTTGATGGCATCCAACGCGCCATCGCCCGAGTCTGTGCGTCGCTCCAGTCGGTCCAAAAATTCGGACACTCAAATCGACACAGAGAGCGTATTTTATTAAGGGACTAGCATCAATGTGTCAAGGTAAACATCATCCTTTCATGGTAACAAAATGTGCCATCGTCAAAAAGCAAATTTTCGATAAAATCTGGCGATTTTTAGTGCTCCCTAGCCCTTTGTGTACACCTTCTTGACCCTCTTCCCCATTTAAACACTTAATTAAGCACATTTTTATTTATTTGACTCAATTTTTGAAATCCTCATAAAATTCATCTCAGAATAATATTTCGAATTTTTAAATTTTAATTTTTTGAATTCCTGAATTTTTATACTTTTTAATTTATTTTAAATTTTAAAATGAAAATAATTTAAAATTTCAAAGCCTTAATAAATCCATTACGGCATTTGAAAGAATTTAAAAGCATCTGAACAGATACAATTAAATATTTACCCATAGATCCGAATTTTATTAAATTTTTCATTCTATTTATTTTATACAATTAATCGGATTGATACCATGTATTTGATCCAACAAAAAATTAATTTGTATTTATCGCAATGTTATTATTAATTTCACAAATAGCAACCGAGAAATAGGCGATTCGCAGGCTCACTAAGATAATTTAATGATAACTATTTCAAGTTATATTTCTATTAAAAATAATTTTTTCTGGATTTTTTCTATTTTTTTTGTCTCCAAATACATTTAATAATCATTAGAATATTCCATAAAATTAAGAAAAATTTTCATGATTTTAATAAATTTGTTAGACTCCAAACATTTAAATTCCTTAAAAAATATTTAAAAAATAAATTTTCAAAGCCCCAATAATTTTTCAAAATTTTTCATAATTTTTCCCATTTTTTAGAGTCAAATTACATTAAAATGACCATTTAGATATTTAAAAATACATAAAAATTCTTCTCTATCTCAGTAATTTTTCAAAATTGTCATGATTTTTTTTACAATTTTTAGGGTCCAGTTACACTAAAATACTCATCAAAATATTCAAAAATCTGGAAAAAATATTTCTAAGCATTTTTACCCATTTTTTGGTCCATACAAATAAAATTAATTAATAAATATACAAAAAATGCGAAAAAATTTTCTTAGTCAAATAATTTTTTCAGAATTTTTCATGATTTTTTTCCATTTTGAATTAAAATTATATCGTTTTAATAAAGCAAATTTTTTAAGTTTTGACTCAATTTTTGAATTCCTCATAAAATTTTACTCAGAAAAATTTGGAAATTTTTAAAATTTTTGATTTTTAAATTTTTGAATTTTTAAATTTTTAAATTTTTAATTTTTAAATTTTTGAATTTTTAAATTTTTGAATTTTTGAATTTTTTAATTTTAAAATTTTTAAATTTTTGAATTTTTAAATTTTTGAATATTTAATTTTTGAATTTTTAAATTTTTGAATTTTAAATTTTTAAATTTTTAAATTTTTGAATTTTAAAATTTTTGAATTTTTAAATTTTGAATTTTGAAATTTTTGAATTTTTAAATTTTGAATTTTGAAATTTTTGAATTTTTAAATTTTTAAATTTTGAATTTTTAAATTTTTGAATTTTTAAATTTTGAATTTTTAAATTTTTGAATTTTTAAATTTTTGAATTTTTAAATTTTTGAATTTTTAAATTTTTTAAATTTTTTAATTTTTTAAAATTTTGAAATTATAAACCTATTCAAAACCATTGGGACACTTATTATCATTGAAAACCTAAACTTAATTATAATTAATAATTACCCATTTACCCCAATGAAAATAAATTATCATAAATTTGAAAGCAAAAAAAATTTGCATTTGTACCATGCATGGAATGCAGCAAAAAAAAATTGCATTGGTACCATGCAATTAGAAATTTTCCCCATAGACCCCCATGAAAAAGTCCATTCACCATGCTTACTATGGCTAATATCAATTGAGTCCATTGAAAAGATTATATGCATTGAAATGTATGGGCAAAAGCAATTTCGGTCGAATTAAAATAAACTTAACAAAAGTTTGCACCAAAAGGGTCAGTATTTTGGGAATAACTTCCGCTGGGAAAATAATTCAGGGTGACTTGAATTTTTAAAATGTTCGTCTCATCAGGACGCACGTAACGGTGTGCCGAACAAAAAAAGTATGGTCGGGGTCCATGGCAATTTGGCAAATACCACCGAAAATTGGTGGTAAAATAATGGAAGTGGCATAACTAATGCCAAGTTGGTCCCAGAATCTTCTATGGCATATTTTTGGAATCAGCTCGTCATTTTGAACCCAAAAAATTTACTTGAACCATGTGAGCAAAAGGAGTGGGCGTGGGACGGGTGGTAAGGAATTTTGGTAATTGGTGAATTGCGGGCGAACGGTGACCGGCACAGGTCTCGTCCTATTTTTTCGGTCGTCCCACAGAGTTGCTCTATCCAAAAATATACTTGGTTGGGGGGGTCAAAAATAGACCCCGGGCTGTCATTTCGTCGAGCAACCCTCCAGTGTCAAAATGGTATTTTGGTCATTTTTGGTCGAAAAAATTTCCGGAAAAAAAAGTGGATACAGATTCGGAATGAGCTCGGCGTGAGGAATCCAAAAATGTATAAAAAGTCCAAAGACACCTTTTTGAAATTTTGCCAAAAGTTTATTTCTGGAAAAAAAGGTGGTTTTGGCAAAAATTGGAAAAAGGCCCGGTGTAGTCCTCTTTTTTGATTATCTATCCAACGCGCTATCGCCCGTGGTCAGGCGACGCTCCAGTCGGTCCAAAAAATTCGGGCATTCAAATCAACACAGAGAGCGTATTTATATTTATGTATGTTTTTTCATAATTTTTTCCCATTTTTTTGTGTCCAATTACATTAAAATGTCCATTTAAATACTTAAAAAGATACAATAATTTCTTCTCTGTCTCAGTAATTTTTCAGAATTTTTCACGATTTTTTTTACAATTTTTAGGGTCCAATTACCAAAAATACTCATCAAGATATTCAAAATCTGGAAAAAATATTTCTAAGCATTTTTACCCATTTTTTATGGTCCAAACAAATAATTAATTAATAAATATACAAAAAATTTGCGAAAAATTTTCTAAGTCAAATAATTTTTTCAGAATTTTTCATGATTTTTTTCCATTTTGAATAAAAAAATTAAATCTTTAAATAGAGCAATTTTTAAATTTTTGACTTATTTTGAAATCCTTATAAAATTTCACTCAGAATAATATTTGGAAATTTTTAAAATTTTTGATTTTTAAATTTTTGAATTTTTAAATTTTGAATTTTTAAATTTTTGAATTTTTAAATTTTGAATTTTAAATTTTTGAAGTTTTAAATTTTTGAATTTTTAAATTTTTGAATTTTAAATTTTTGAATTTTTAAATTTTTGAATTTTTAAATTTTTGAATTTTTAAATTTTTGAATTTTAAATTTTGAATTTTTGAATTTTTAAATTTTTGAATTTTGAATTTTTAAATTTTTGAATTTTTAAATTTTTGAATTTTTAAATTTTTGAATTTTGAAATTTTTGAATTTTTGAATTTTTAAATTTTTGAATTTTTAAATTTTTGAAATTTTTTGAAATTTTTAAAATTTTTGAAATTTTAAAACCCATTCAAAACCATAGCTACACTTATAATCATTTGAAAACATTAAACTTAATAATAATTAATTATAACCCATTTACCCCAAGGAAAAAAGAATTACCATTAATTTGATAGCAAAAAAATTTGCATTGGAACCATGCATGGTATGCAGCAAAAAAAATTTGCATTGGTTTCCATGCAATTAGAAATTTTCCCCATAGACCCCCATGAAAAAGTCCATTCACTATGGGTAAATCAATTGAGTCCATTGAATAAGCTTATATGCATTGAAATGTATGGGCAAAAGCAATTTCGGTCGAATTGTAAAATAAACTTAACAAAGTTTGCACCAAAAAGGGTCAGTATTTTTGGAATAACTTCCGCTGGGAAAATAATTCAGGGTGACTTGAATTTTTAAAATGTTTGTCTCATCAGGACGCACGTAACGGTGTGCCGAACAAAAAAAGTATGGTCGGGGTCCATGGCAATTTGGCAAATACCACCGAAAATTGGTGGTAAAAAAATGGAAGTTGCATAACTAATGCCAAGTTGGTCCCACAATCTTCTATGGCATATTTTTGGAATCAGCTTGTCATTTTGAACCCAAAAAATTTACTTTGAACCATGTGAGCAAAAGGAGGTGGGCGTGGGACGGGTGGTAAGGAATTTTGGTAATTGGTGAATTGCGGGCGAACGGTGACCGGCACAGGTCTCGTCCTATTTTTTCGGTCGTCCCACAGAGTTGCTCTATCCAAAAATATACTTGGTTGGGGGGGTCAAAAATAGACCCCGGGCTGTCATTTCGTCGAGCAACCCTCCGAGTGTCAAAATGGTATTTTGGTCATTTTGGTCGAAAAATTTCCGGAAAAAAAAAGTGGATACATTCGGAATGAGCTCGGCGTGAGGAATCCAAAAATGTATAAAAAGTCCAAAGAACACCTTTTTGAAATTTTGCCAAAAGTTTATTTCTGGAAAAAAAGGTGGTTTTGGCAAAAAATTGGAAAAAAGGCCAACGGTGTTACCCCTAATTTTTGATTGGCTATCCAACGCGCCATCGCCCGAGTCTGTGCGACGCTCCAGTCGGTCCAAAAAATTCGGACACTCAAATCGACACAGAGAGCGTATTTTATATTAAGGGACTAGCATCATCGTATAACGGTAAACACAATGTGTCATCGTCTAATGTGCCATCGTCAAATGTGCCATCGTCAAAAAGCCAATTTTTCAATAAAATCTGGCGATTTTTAGTGCTCCCTAGCCCTCCTCGACCCCAACATTGACTCTCACTTCCTTTATTTAATTTAATTCTATTCTAAAATATTTTAAAACTCAAGTCAAATGGTTTAAAGGAAGTAAATACCCATCTAATGTGGACAAATACCCTTTAGTATTAATTAAAGTGACAAACAGCCCTTAATTATCCTTATTAAATGAAAATTGAATAGTTTAAAATTTTTTATTGAAAAAAAAAATATATACATAAAAAACACAAAGTTTATTCCAAAAGCTCTCTAAATACAATGTTCTTGGTGTACATTTCGCCATCAGGAACATAACCGGGCAGACGTCCTTGTCTAAACGTACCATGCATGTGTATCAACAAGTACTCGCAATGATCCGAAATTGCGCACCCTTGATGCAGCCACATACAACTGGCCATGATTAAAAACAGGTCGTCGCAGCAATAGACCAATCGAATTAAATGTTTGGCCTTGCGACTTGTTAATAGTCATTGCAAAAGCCAGTCGAAATGGAAATTGAATTCGTCTGATTCGAACTCCCGGCTCATCGTCTTTTGACCGAAACTCACTTCGGAAATAAGATATTCAAGTCCTTGAGTGGGGCCTTCCATTACAACGCACTTGATAGAATTGGTGTTGCATTCGACAACAATTAATCTGGTGCCATTGCATATGCCCTCGGAAACCGACCAATTTTTCTGCATCATGACAATTGCTCCAACTTTTACATTGAGAACATGCGGTGGAAAACCCTGAGGTGTCATTGCGAAAGCATTCTCAATAGGAAACTCCGAATTGTCATCAACAAGTCCGGTCTCTCGGTGTAATATTTGCGTTAAACCAAGATATTCCCTATTTTCCGAAGGCAGTCGTTCAAACCACTTCATTGATTTCCATCGAGTCAGCATTGGTCGGACATAAAATAGCGTTGTTGAGACGATTATTTGCGTCCATATTCAACTCACCAACACCAAACACTTCGTCGACAATATTACCAACACAGATAACATCACTTGGTAATCGAACCAAATTGTTGCCATCATATATTCGGCTTCTACCATCGCCAACTTCCATTAGCCACTCCTTGAATTGATTCTCGTTTGGTCCTGCGCGCAAGTTTTCCCGCAAAGCCATCGACTCAAAATGATGCCACAGACCGGACTTTTTGATGCTCATGAGAATACTGGATTCAAGATTCTCATTAGTTGACACAGGAGCACATTGTCTAAAGTCACCAGTGAGCAACATCACTTTACCGCCAAAGGGTACTCTCGGCTTCTGCATTAAATCTCTCAGCAGCCTGTCGATACACTCCAGCATTGCTCGAGATATCATTGAACACTCGTCGATTACAAATAACTTGGTATCACGTAATGTCCGAGCTTGAGCACTTTGGGCATGAATGTGTCAAGGTAAACATCATCCTTTCATGGTAAACAAATGTGCCATCGTCAAAAAGCAAATTTTCGATAAAATCTGGCGATTTTTAGTGCTCCCTAGCCCTTTGTGTACCCCTTCTTGACCCTCTTCCCCATTTAAACACACTTAATTAAGCACATTTTTATTTATTTGACTCAATTTTTGAAATCCTCATAAAATTCATCTCAGAATAATATTTCGAATTTTTAAATTTTAATTTTTTGAATTCCTGAATTTTTATACTTTTTAATTTATTTTTTTTAAAATGAAAAATAATTTAAATTTTCAAAGCCTTAATAAATCCATTACGGCATTTGAAAGAATTTAAAAGCATCTGAACAGATACAATTAAATATTTACCCATAGATCCGAATTTTATTAAATTTTTCATTCTATTTATTTTATACAACTAATCGGATTGATACCATGTATTTGATCCAACAAAAAAATTAATTTGTATTTATCGCAATGTTATTATTAATTTCACAAATAGCAACCGAGAAATAGGCGATTCGCAGGGCTCACTAAGATAATTTAATGATAACTATTTCAAGTTATATTTCTATTAAAAAAATTTTTTCTGGATTTTTATCTATATTTTTTGCTCCTAATACATTTAAATAATCATTAGAATATTCCATAAAATTAAGAAAATATTTCATGATTTTAATAAATTTGTTAGACTCCAAACATTTAAATTCCTTAAAAAATATTTAAAAAATAAATTTTTCAAAGCCCCAATAATTTTTCAAAATTTTTCATAATTTTTTCCCATTTTTTAGAGTCTAATTACATTAAAATGACCATTTAGATATTTAAAAATACATAAAAATTTCTTCTCTATCTCAGTAATTTTTCAAAATTGTCATGATTTTTTTTACATTTTTTAGGGTCCAGTTACACTAAAATACTCATCAAAATATTCAAAAATCTGGAAAAAATATTTAGCATTTTTACCCATTTTTTAGGGTCCATACAAATAAAATTAATTAATAATAAACAAAAATATGCGAAAAAAATTTTCTAGTCAAATAATTTTTTCAGAATTTTTCATGATTTTTTTCCATTTTGAATTAAAAATTATCGTTTTAATAAAGCAAATTTTTAAATTTTTGACTCAATTTTTGAATTCCTCATAAAATTTTACTCAGAAAATATTTGAAAATTTTAAAATTTTTGATTTTTAAATTTTTGAAATTTGAAATTTTTAAATTTTGAAATTTTTATTTTAAATTTTTGAAATTTGAAATTTTTGAATTTTTAAATTTTTGAATTTTTAAATTTTTGAATTTTTAAATTTTTGAATTTTTGAATTTTTGAATTTTTAAATTTTTGAATTTTTAAATTTTTGAATTTTTAAATTTTAAGTTTTTAAAATTTTAAATTTAAATTTTTAAAATTTTTAAAATTTTTAAAATTTTTGAAATTTTTGAAATTTTTAAATAAATTTAAACCATTGCGGCTCTTGTAATCATTAAACAACATTAAACTTAAATTAATTAATTATTACCCATTTACTCCAATGAAAAAAAATTACCATTTAATTTGATAGCAAAAAATATTTGCATTGGTACCATGGATGGTATGCAGCAAAAAAAATTTGCATTGACCACCATGCAATTAGAAATTTCCCCCATAGACCCCCATGAAAAAGTCCATTCACCATGCTTACTATGGCTAATTCAATTGAGTCCATTGAAAATGATTATGCATTGAAATGTATGGGCAAAAGCAATTTCGGTCGAATTGTAAAATAAACTTAACAAAAGTTTGCACCAAAAATGGGTCAGTATTTTTGGAATAACTTCCGCTGGGAAAATAATTCAGAGTGACTTGAATTTTTAAAACGTTCGTCTCATCAAGACGCACGTAACGGTGTGCCGGACAAAAAAAAGTATGGTCGGGGTCCATGGCAATTTGGCAAATACCATCGAAAATTGGTGGTAAAAATAATGGAAGTGGCATAACTAATGCCAAGTTGGTCCCAGAATCTTCTATGGCATATTTTTAATCAGCTCGTCATTTTGAACCCAAAAATTTACTTTGAACCATGTGAGCAAAAGGAGGTGGGCGTGGGACGGGTGGTAAGGAATTTTGGTAATTGGTGAATTGCGGGCGAACGGTGACCGGCACAGGTCTCGTCCTATTTTTTCGGTCGTCCCACAGAGTTGCTCTATCCAAAAATATACTTGGTTGGGGGGGTCAAAAATAGACCCCGGGCTGTCATTTCGTCGAGCAACCCTCCGAGTGTCAAAATGGTATTTTGGTCATTTTGGGTCGAAATATTTTTATTTTGAAAAAGTGGATACAGATTCGGAATCAGCTCGGCGTGAGGAATCCAAAAATGTATAAAAAGTCCAAAGAACACCTTTTTGAAATTTTGCCAAAAGTTTATTTCTGGAAAAAAAGGTGGTTTTGGCAAAAAATTGGAAAAAAGGCCAACGGTGTGAGTCCTCTTTTTTGATTATCTATCCAACGCGCTATCGCCCGTCAGGCGACGCTCCAGTCGGTCCAAAAAATTCGGGCATTCAAATCACACAGAGAGCGTATTTTATATTAAGGGACTAGCATCATCGTATAACGGTAAACACAATGTGTCATCGTCTAATGTGCCATCGTCAATGTGCCATCGTCAAAAAGCCAATTTTTCAATAAAATCTGGCGATTTTTAGTGCTCCCTAGCCCTCCTCGACCCCAACATTGACTCTCACTTCCTTTATTTAATTTAATTCTATTCTAAAATATTTAAAACTCAAGTCAAATGGTTTAAAGGAAGTAAATACCCATCTAATGTGGACAAATACCCTTTAGTATTAATTAAAGTGACAAACAGCCCTTAATTATCCTTATTAAATGAAAGAATTGAATAGTTTAAAATTTTTTATTGAAAAAAAAAATATATACATAAAAACACAAAGTTTATTCCAAAAGCTCTCTAAATACAATGTTCTTGGTGTACATTTCGCCATCAGGAACATAACCGGGCAGACGTCCTTGTCTAAACGTACCATGCATGTGTGTATCAACAAGTACTCGCAATGATCCGAAATTGCGCACCCTTGATGCAGCCACATACAACTGGCCATGATTAAAAACAGGTCGTCGCAGCAATAGACCAATCGAATTAAATGTTTGGCCTCAATGTGTCAAGGTAAACATCATCCTTTCATGGTAAACAAAATGTGCCATCGTCAAAAAGCAAATTTTAGATAAAATCTGGCGATTTTTAGTGCTCCCTAGCCCTTTGTGTACCCCTTCTTGACCCTCTCCTCCATCTAATCACACTTAATTAAGCGCATTTTTAATTATTTGACTCAATTTTTGAAATCCTCATAAAATTTCACTCAGGAAAATAGTCTCAAATTTTTTTAAAATTTTTAAATTTAAATATAATTTAAAATTTCAAAGCCTTAATAAAACCATAGCGGCATTTGAAAGAATTTAAAAGCATATGAACAGATACAATTAAATATTTACCTATAGATCCGAATATTATCAAATTTTTCAAGCAATTTATTTTATTCAATTAATTGAATTGATACCATGTTTTTGATAAAACAAAAAAATTAATTTGTATTTATCGCAGTGTAATTATTAATTTCACAAAAAGCACCCATGAAATAGCCAATTCTCAGGGCTCACTAAGATAATTTAATGATAACTATTTCAAGTAATATTTCTATTAAAATAATTTTTACTGGAATTTAATCTTTTTTTTGCTCCAAATACATTAAAATATGCTTAGAATATTCCATAAAACTAAAAAAATATTTCATGATTTTAATAAATTTGTTAGACTCCAAACATTTAAATTCCTTAAAAAATATTTAAAAATTAAATTTTAATAAGACCAAATAATTTTTTCAAAATTTTTCATAATTTTTTCCCATTTTTTTGTGTCCAATTACATTAAAATGTCCATTTAAATACTTAAAAAGATACAATAATTTCTTCTCTGTCTCAGTAATTTTTTCAGAATTTTTCACGATTTTTTTTACAATTTTTAGGGTCCAATTACACAAAAACTCATCAAGATATTCAAAATCTGGAAAAATATTTCTAAGCATTTTTACCCCATTTTTTATGGTCCAAACAAATATAATTAATTAATAAATATACAAAAATTTGCGAAAAATTTTTCTAAGTCAAATAATTTTTTCAGAATTTTTCATGATTTTTTTCCATTTTGAATAAAAAAATTAAATCTTTTAAATAGAGCATATTTTTAAATTTTTGACTTAATTTTTGAAATCCTTATAAAATTTCACTCAGAATAATATTTGGAAATTTTTAAAATTTTTGATTTTTAAATTTTTGAATTTTTAAATTTTTGAATTTTTAAATTTTTGAATTTTTAAAATTTTGAATTTTTAAATTTTTGAAGTTTTAAATTTTTGAATTTTTAAATTTTTGAATTTTTAAATTTTTGAATTTTTAAATTTTTGAATTTTTAAATTTTTGAATTTTAAAATTTTTGAATTTTTGAATTTTAAATTTTAGATTTTTGAATTTTTGAATTTTTAAATTTTTAAATTTTTGAATTTTTAAATTTTGAATTTTGAATTTTTAAATTTTTAAAATTTTAAATTTTTAAATTTTTTAATTTTTTAAAATTTTCAAATTTTTGAAATTTTAAAACCCATTCAAAACCATTGCGGAATTCAAACACTTGTATTCATTAAATACCATTAAGCTTAATAATATATAAAATTACCCCCATTTACCCTATTGAAATAAAATTTCCCATTAGTTTGATGGCAAAAAAAATATTTGCATTGGTACCATGGATGGTATGCAGCAAAAAAAATTTGCATTGACCACCATGCAATTAGAAATTTTCCCCATAGACCCCCATGAAAAAGTCCATTCACTATGGCTAATTCAATTGAGTCCATTGAAAATGATTATATGCATTGAAATGTATGGGCAAAAGCAATTTCGGTCGAATTGTAAATAAACTTAACAAAAGTTTGTACCAAAAATGGGTCAGTATTTTGGGAATAACTTCCGCTGGGAAAATAATTCAGGTGACTTGAATTTTTAAAATGTTCGTCTCATCAGGACGCACGTAACGGTGTGCCGAACAAAAAAAAGTATGGTCGGGGTCCATGGCAATTTGGCAAATACCACCGAAAATTGGTGGTAAAAATAATGGAAGTGGCATAACTAATGCCAAGTTGGTCCCAGAATCTTCTATGGCATATTTTTGGAATCAGCTCGTCATTTTGAACCCAAAAAATTTACTTTGAACCATGTGAGCAAAAGGAGGTGGGCGTGGGACGGGTGGTAAGGAATTTTGGTAATTGGTGAATTGCGGGCGAACGGTGACCGGCACAGGTCTCGTCCTATTTTTTCGGTCGTCCCACAGAGTTGCTCTATCCAAAATATACTTGGTTGGGGGGTCAAAAATAGACCCCGGGCTGTCATTTTGTCGAGCAACCCTCCGAGTGTCAAAATGGTATTTTGGTCATTTTTGGTCGAAAAAATTTCCGGAAAAAAAAGTGGATACAGATTCGGAATGAGCTCGGCGTGAGGAATCCAAAATGTATAAAAAGTCCAAAGAACACCTTTTTGAAATTTTGCCAAAAGTTTATTTCTGGAAAAAAAGGTGGTTTTGGCAAAAAATTGGAAAAAAGGCCAACGGTGTTACCCCTAATTTTTGATTGGCTATCCAACGCGCCATCGCCCGAGTCTGTGCGACGCTCCAGTCGGTCCAAAAATTTCGGACACTCAAATCGACACAGAGAGCGTATTTTATATTAAGGGACTAGCATCAATGTGTCAAGGTAAACATCATCCTTTCATGGTAAACAAATGTGCCATCGTCAAAAAGCAAATTTTCGATAAAATCTGGCGATTTTTAGTGCTCCCTAGCCCTTTGTGTACCCTTCTTGACCCTCTTCCCCATTTAAACACACTTAATTAAGCACATTTTTATTTATTTGACTCAATTTTTGAAATCCTCATAAAATTCATCTCAGAATAATATTTCGAATTTTTAAATTTTAATTTTTTGAATTCCTGAATTTTTATACTTTTAATTTATTTTTTAAATTTTAAAATGAATAATTTAAAATTTCAAAGCCTTAATAAATCCATTACGGCATTTGAAAGAATTTAAAAGCATCTGAAAGATACAATTAATATTTACCCATAGATCCGAATTTTATTAAATTTTTCATTCTATTTATTTTATACAATTAATCGGATTGATACCATGTATTTGATCCAACAAAAAAATTAATTTGTATTTATCGCAATGTTATTATTAATTTCACAAATAGCAACCGAGAAATAGGCGATTCGCAGGGCTCACTAAGATAATTTAATGATAACTATTTCAAGTTATATTTCTATTAAAAATAATTTTTTCTGGATTTTTTATCTATTTTTTTTGTCTCCAAATACATTTAAATAATCATTAGAATATTCCATAAAATTAAGAAAAATATTTCATGATTTTAATAAATTTGTTAGACTCCAAACATTTAAATTCCTTAAAAAATATTTAAAAATAAATTTTTCAAAGCCCCAATAATTTTTCAAAATTTTTCATAATTTTTTCCCATTTTTTAGAGTCAAATTACATTAAAATGACCATTTAGATATTTAAAAATACATAAAAATTTCTTCTCTATCTCAGTAATTTTTTCAAAATTGTCATGATTTTTTTTACAATTTTTAGGGTCCAGTTACACTAAAATACTCATCAAAATATTCAAAAATCTGGAAAAAATATTTCTAAGCATTTTTACCCATTTTTTATGGTCCATACAAATAAAATTAATTAATAAATATACAAAAATATGCGAAAAAATTTTCTTAGTCAAATAATTTTTTCAGAATTTTTCATGATTTTTTTCCATTTTGAATTAAAAATTATATCGTTTTAATAAAGCAAATTTTTTAAGTTTTGACTCAATTTTTGAATTCCTCATAAAATTTTACTCAGAAAAATATTTGGAAATTTTTAAAATTTTTGATTTTTAAATTTTTGAATTTTTAAATTTTTAAATTTTTTAATTTTTAAATTTTTGAATTTTAAATTTTTGAATTTTTGAATTTTTTAATTTTAAAATTTTTAAATTTTTGAATTTTTAAATTTTTGAATATTTAAATTTTTGAATTTTTAAATTTTTGAATTTTTAAATTTTTAAATTTTTAAATTTTTGAATTTTAAATTTTTGAATTTTTAAATTTTTGAATTTTGAAATTTTTGAATTTTTAAATTTTTGAATTTTGAAATTTTTGAATTTTTAAATTTTTAAATTTTGAATTTTAAATTTTTGAATTTTTAAATTTTTGAATTTTTAAATTTTTGAATTTTTAAATTTTTGAATTTTTGAATTTTTTAATTTTAAAATTTTTAATTTTTGAATTTTTAAATTTTTGAATATTTAAATTTTTGAATTTTTAAATTTTTGAATTTTTAAATTTTTAAATTTTTAAATTTTTGAATTTTAAAATTTTTGAATTTTTAAATTTTTGAATTTTGAAATTTTTGAATTTTTAAATTTTTGAATTTTGAAATTTTTGAATTTTAAATTTTTAAATTTTGAATTTTTAAATTTTTGAATTTTTAAATTTTTGAATTTTTAAATTTTTGAATTTTTAAATTTTTGAATTTTTAAATTTTTGAATTTTTAAATTTTTTAAATTTTTAATTTTTTAAAATTTTTGAAATTATAATACCATTCAAACCATTGGGACACTTATTATCATTGAAAAACACTAAACTTAATTATAATTAATAATTACCCATTTACCCCAATGAAAATAAATTATCATTAAATTTGAAAGCAAAAAATATTTGCATTTGTACCATGCATGGAATGCAGCAAAAAAAAATTTGCATTGGTACCATGCAATTAGAAATTTTCCCCATAGACCCCCATGAAAAAGTCCATTCACCATGCTTACTATGGCTAATTCAATTGAGTCCATTGAAAATGATTATATGCATTGAAATGTATGGGCAAAAGCAATTTCGGTCGAATTGTAAAATAAACTTAACAAAAGTTTGCACCAAAATGGGTCAGTATTTTGGGAATAACTTCCGCTGGGAAAATAATTCAGGGTGACTTGAATTTTTAAAATGTTCGTCTCATCAGGACGCACGTAACGGTGTGCCGAACAAAAAAAGTATGGTCGGGGTCCATGGCAATTTGGCAAATACCACCGAAAATTGGTGGTAAAAATAATGGAAGTGGCATAACTAATGCCAAGTTGGTCCCAGAATCTTCTATGGCATATTTTTGGAATCAGCTCGTCATTTTGAACCCAAAAAATTTACTTTGAACCATGTGAGCAAAAGGAGGGGGGCGTGGGACGGGTGGTAAGGAATTTTGGTAATTGGTGAATTGCGGGCGAACGGTGACCGGCACAGGTCTCGTCCTATTTTTTCGGTCGTCCCACAGAGTTGCTCTATCCAAAAATATACTTGGTTGGGGGGGTCAAAAATAGACCCCGGGCTGTCATTTTGTCGAGCAACCCTCCGAGTGTCAAAATGGTATTTTGGTCATTTTGGGTCGAAAAAATTTCCGGAAAAAAAAGTGGATACAGATTCGGAATCAGCTGGGCGTGAGGAATCCAAAAATGTATAAAAAGTCCAAAGAACACCTTTTTGAAATTTTGCCAAAAGTTTATTTCTGGAAAAAAAGGTGGTTTTGGCAAAAAATTGGAAAAAAGGCCAACGGTGTGAGTCCTCTTTTTGATTATCTATCCAACGCGCTATCGCCCGTGGTCAGGCGACGCTCCAGTCGGTCCAAAAAATCGGGCATTCAAATCAACACAGAGAGCGTATTTTATATTAAGGGACTAGCATCTCGTATAACGGTAACACAATGTGTCATCGTCTAATGTGCCATCGTCAAATGTGCCATCGTCAAAAAGCCAATTTTTCAATAAAATCTGGCGATTTTTAGTGCTCCCTAGCCCTCCTCGACCCCAACATTGACTCTCACTTCCTTTATTTAATTTAATTCTATTCTAAAATATTTTAAAACTCAAGTCAAATGGTTTAAAGGAAGTAAATACCCATCTAATGTGGACAAATACCCTTTAGTATTAATTAAAGTGACAAACAGCCCTTAATTATCCTTATTAAATGAAAGAATTGAATAGTTTAAAATTTTTTATTGAAAAAAAAATATATCATAAAAAACAAAGTTTATTCCAAAAGCTCTCTAAATACAATGTTCTTGGTGTACATTTCGCCATCAGGAACATAACCGGGCAGACGTCCTTGTCTAAACGTACCATGCATGTGTGTATCACAAGTACTCGCAATGATCCGAAATTGCGCACCCTTGATGCAGCCACATACAACTGGCCATGATTAAAAACAGGTCGTCGCAGCAATAGACCAATCGAATTAAATGTTTGGCCTCAATGTGTCAAGGTAAACATCATCCTTTCATGGTAAACAAAATGTGCCATCGTCAAAAAGCAATTTTAGATAAAATCTGGCGATTTTTAGTGCTCCCTAGCCCTTTGTGTACCCCTTCTTGACCCTCTCCTCCATCTAATCACACTTAATTAAGCGCATTTTTAATTATTTGACTCAATTTTTGAAATCCTCATAAAATTTCACTCAGGAAATAGTCTCAAATTTTTTTAAAATTTTAAATTTAATATAATTAAAATTTCAAGCCTTAATAAAACCATAGCGGCATTTGAAAGAATTTAAAAGCATATGAACAGATACAATT
>JAILYF010000195.1:0-107494 GCA_025491095.1 Brachionus asplanchnoidis
TACATCTGGGTTTATTGTCTACATTTTTGGACAATACTCTCGCCAATTGGAGCTGGGATAAAAACCATTAGGATATGGGACCTCAATACCAACAAATCCACTCACTATTAACTGGCCTTAAAGATTTGGTGTTTTGTCTACAGCTTTTGGACAATAAAGTCTCTCCAGTGGGAGTTGTAATAACACCATTAGGATATGGATAATACCAATAATTCCACTCACACTTTGACTGCCCATACATCTTGGGTTTATTGTCTACAGCTTTTGACAATAAAACTCTCGCCAGTTGGAGTCGTGATAACACCATTAGGATATGGAACATCAATACCAACAAATCCACTCACTTTGACTGGCCACATTTTGGGTTTATTGTCTACAGCTTTTGGACAATAAACTCTCGCCAGTGGGAGTGGTGATAACACCATTAGGATATGGGACCTCAATACCCACAAATCCACTCACTTTTTGACTGGCCTTACAGATTCGGTGTTTTTTGTACAGCTTTTGGACAATAAAACTCTCGCCAGTGGGAGTTGTAATAACACCATTAGGATATGGGACCTCAATACCCACAAATCCACTCACTTTTTGACTGGCCTTACAGATTCGGTGTTTTGTCTACAGCTATTAGAAAAAAAACTCACGCCAGTGGGAGTGGTGATAACACCATCAGGATATGGGACCTCAATACCCACAAATCCACTCACACTTTGACTGGCTATACATCTTGGGTTTATTGTCTACAGCTTTTTGACAATAAACTCTCGCCAGTGGGAGTGGTGATAACACCATTAGGATATGGGACCTCAAAACAAACAAATCCACTCACTTTTTAACTGGTCTTAAATATTTGGTGTTTTCTCTACAGCTTTTGGACAAAACAACTTTCGCCAGTGGGAGTTGTGATAAAACCATTAGGATATGGGAACTCAATACCAACAAATCCACTCACTATTTAACTGGCCTTAAAGATTTGGTGTTTTGTCTACAGCTTTTGACAATACAACTCTCGCCAAATGGGTGTGGTGATAAACCATTAGGATATGGTGCTCAATACCCACAAATCCACTATTTAACTGTCCTTAAATATTGGTGTTTTGTCTACAGCTTTTGACAATAAAACTCTCGCCAGTTGGAGTCGTGATAACACCATTAGGATATGGTCTCAATACCCACAAATCGACTCACTTTTGACTGGCCTTACAGATTCGGTGTTTTGTCTACAGCTATTTGACAATAAAACTCTCGCAAGTGGGAGTTGGGAAAACACCATTAGGATATGGGACCTCAATACCCACAAATCCACTCACACTTTGACTGGCCATACATCTTGGGTTCATTGTCTAAGCTTTTTGACAATACAAACTCTCGCCAGTGGGAGTGGTGATAACACCATTAGGATATGGTACCTCAATACCCACAATCGACTCACACTTTGACTGGCCATACATCTTGGGTTTATTGTCTACATTTTTGGACAATAAAACTCTCGCCAGTGGGAGTTGGGATAAAACCATTAGGATATGGGACCTCAATACCAACAAATCCACTCACTTTTTAACTGGTCTTAAAGATTTGGTGTTTTGTCTACAGCTTTTGGACAAAAAACTTTCGCCAGTGGGAGTTGTGATAAAACCATTGGGATATGGGAACTCAATACCACAAATCCACTCACTATTTAACTGGCCTTAAAGATTTGTGTTTTGTCTACAGCTTTTTGACAATACAACTCTCGCCAAATGGGTGTGGTGATAAACCATTAGGATATGGTGCCTCAATACCACAAATCCACTCACTATTTAACTGTCCTTAAATATTTGGTGTTTTGTCTACAGCTTTTGACAATAAACTCTCGCCAGTTGGAATCGTGATAACACCATTAGGATATGGAACATCAATACCAACAAATCCACTCACACTTTGACTGGCCATACATTTTGGGTTTATTGTCTACAGCTTTTTGACAATACAACTCTCGCCAGTGGGAGTGTGATAACACCATTGGGATATGGGAACTCAATACCAACAAATCCACTCACTATTTAACTGGCCTTAAGATTTGGTGTTTGTCTACATTTTTTGGACAATAAAACTCTCGCCAGTGGGAGTTGTGATAAACCATTTGGATATGGGACCTCAATACCAACAAATCCACTCACTTTTTAACTGGCCTTAGAGATTTGGTGTTTTGTCTTCAGCTTTTGGACAATAAAGTCTCTCCAGTGGGAGTTTTAATAACACCATTAGGATAAGGACCACAATACCCACAAATCCACTCACACTTTGACTGGCCTTACCGATTCGGTGTTTTGTCAACAGCTAATGGACAATAAAACTCACGCCAGTGGGAGTGGTGATAAACCAATTAGGATATGGGTGCTCAATACCCACAAATCCACTCACACTTTGACTGGCCATACATCTTGGTTTTTGTCACATTTTTGGACAATAAACTCTCGCCAATGGGAGTTGGGATAAAACCATTAGGATATGGGACCTCAATACCAACAAATCCACTCACTTTTTAACTGGCCTTAAAGATTTGGTGTTTTGTCTACAGCTTTTGGACAATAAAACTCTCGCCAGTGGGAGTTGTAATAACACCATTAGGATATGGGACCTAAATACCCACAATTCCACTCACACTTTGACTGGCCATACATCTTGGGTTTATTGTCTACAGCTTTTGACAATAAAACTCTCGCCAGTTGGAGTCGTGATAAACCATTAGAATATGGAACATCAATACCAACAAATCAACTCACACTTTGACTGGCCATACATTTGGGTTTATTGTCTACAGCTTTTTGAAAATAAAACTCTCGCCAGTGGGAGTAGTGATATCACCATTAGGATATGGGACCTCAATACCCACAAATCCACTCACTTTTGACTGGCCTTACAGATCGGTTTTTTTCTGCAGCTTTTGGACAATAAAACTCTCGCCAGTGGGAGTTGTAATAACACCATTAGGATATGGGACCTAAATACCCACAAATCCACTCAATTTGACTGGCCATACATCTTGGGTTTATTGTCTACAACTTTTTGACAATACAACTCTCGCCAGTGGGAGTTGTGATAAAACCATTAGGATATGGGACCTCAATACCAACAAATCCACTCACTTTTTAACTGGCCTTAAAGATTTGGTGTTTTGTCTTCAGCTTTTGGACAATAAAGTCTCTCCCAGTGGGAGTTGTAATAACACCATTAGGATAAGGGACCACAAACCCACAAATCCACTCACACTTTGACTGGCCATACATCTTGGGTTTATTGTCTACAGCTTTTTGACAATAAAACTCTCGCCAGTTGGAGTCGTGATAACACCATTAGGATATGGAACATCAATACCAACAAATCCACTCACACTTTGACTGGCCATACATCTTGGGTTATTGTCTACATTATTTGGACAAAAGGGTTAGGGTTGCCTAGATTTTCGTAGATTTATCTAACAAAATCTAGGTATTACGATGGTCGTGTCTGTCTGTCTGTCTGTCTGTCGTCTGTCTGTCTGTCTGTCTGTCTGTCTGTCTGTCTGTCTGTCTGTCTGTCTGTCTGTCTGTCGTCTGTCTGTCTGTCCAGATTCTTAAAAGTCCTTGTAAACGTTTGAAACTTTGCCTACTGACCGATTAGACCATGCTGAGTCCAAAAAAAGCAGCTAGAAGTTTATAGGTCGACTTTTCAAATTAACCCTAATTTAACCCTAGTTTGAAAAATTTTTCGTAGAGATCTGAAACTAAGTGTATTGACTAATTGGACCATGCCGAGTTCAAAAAATCAGTTAGACTATTGGTCGACTTTCAAAAAAAGCCTTGATTGTAAAATTTTTTTAGTTTTAACATGTATTTTGAACCTAACCCATTTTCCTGACTAAAAAGACCAAGTAGAGCCTAAAGTTTAAAGATAAAAGATTATGGGTTCTTTTTATATAGTAAATCTATTTTTGATTAATTTGAAAAATGTAATGTAGTTACCTGCAATTTTGTTTACCCTATACTTTTATCTAGATAACATTGTATTATAACGATTTATTCAAAAACGTCCAATTTGACAAATTAATGTATCTGATAGTTCAAATGTTTAATAACTTTATTATTGTCATAAGCCACAATCCCAACAATATGTTTTACTCACACTTGTCTTATTCAAGAAAACGTTAAGTCTTGCATTAATCACTTTCTCAAACATATTTAGGTATCTATATTCATTTACAATTTATTAACCAGAAATCTAGGCTCTAATTTCGTCAGAAATTAAAAACTACAAATTTGTTGGGTTAGGGTTAGGGTTGCCTAGATTTTCGTAGATTTATCTAACAAAATCTAGGTATTACGATGGTCGTGTCTGTCTGTCTGTCTGTCTGTCTGTCTGTCTGTCTGTCTGTCTGTCTGTCTGTCTGTCTGTCTGTCTGTCTGTCTGTCTGTCTGTCTGTCGTCTGTCTGTCGTCTGTCCAGATTCTTAAAAGTCCTTGTAAACGTTTGAAACTTTGCCTACTGACCGATTAGACCATGCTGAGTCCAAAAAAAGCAGCTAGAAGTTTATAGGTCGACTTTTCAAATTAACCCTAATTTAACCCTAGTTTGAAAAATTTTTCGTAGAGATCTGAAACTAAGTGTATTGACTAATTGGACCATGCCGAGTTCAAAAAAATCAGTTAGACTATTGGTCGACTTTCAAAAAAAGCCTTGATTGTAAAAATTTTTTAGTTTTAACATGTATTTTGAACCTAACCCATTTTCCTGACTAAAAGACCAAGTAGAGCCTAAAGTTTAAAGATAAAAGATTATGGGTTCTTTTTATATAGTAAATCTATTTTTGATTAATTTGAAAAATGAAATGTAGTTACCTGCAATTTTGTTTACCCTATACTTTTATCTAGATAACATTGTATTATAACGATTTATTCAAAAACGTCCAATTGACAAATTAATGTATCTCATAGTTCAAATGTTTAATATACTTATTATTGTCATAAGCCACAATCCCAACAATATGTTTTACTCACACTTGTCTTATTCAAGAAAACGTTAAGTCTTGCATTAATCACTTTCTCAAACATATTTAGGTATCTATATTCATTTACAATTTATTAACCAGAAAATCTAGGCTCTAATTTCGTCAGAAATTAAAAACTACAAATTTGTGTTATTGGCATTATTTATTGTAAAAAAAATTTAATCTTGATATAAATCATTAAAATTAAAAACCATTCAAACGTTAAATAAAGGGTTGCCTAGATTTTCGTAGATTTAGGGTTAGGGTTAGGGTTAGGGTTGCCTAGATTTTCGTAGATTTATCTAACAAATCTAGGTATTACGATGGTCGTGTCTGTCTGTCTGTCTGTCTGTCTGTCTGTCTGTCTGTCTGTCTGTCTGTCTGTCTGTCTGTCTGTCTGTCTGTCGTCTGTCTGTCGTCTGTCCAGATTCTTAAAAGTCCTTGTAAACGTTTGAAACTTTGCCTACTGACCGATTAGACCATGCTGAGTCCAAAAAAAGCAGCTAGAAGTTTAGGTCGACTTTTCAAATTAACCCTAATTTAACCCTAGTTTGAAAAATTTTTCGTAGAGATCTGAAACTAAGTGTATTGACTAATTGGACCATGCCGAGTTCAAAAAAATCAGTTAGACTATTGGTCGACTTTCAAAAAAAGCCTTGATTGTAAAAATTTTTTTAGTTTTAACATGTATTTTGAACCTAACCCATTTTCCTGACTAAAAAGACCAAGTAGAGCCTAAAGTTTAAAGATAAAAGATTATGGGTTCTTTTTATATAGTAAATCTATTTTTGATTAATTTGAAAAATGTAATGTAGTTACCTGCAATTTTGTTTACCCTATACTTTTATCTAGATAACATTGTATTATAACGATTTATTCAAAAACGTCCAATTTGACAAATTAATGTATCTGATAGTTCAAATGTTTAATATACTTTATTATTGTCATAAGCCACAATCCCAACTATGTTTTACTCACACTTGTCTTATTCAAGAAAACGTTAAGTCTTGCATTAATCACTTTCTCAAACATATTTAGGTATCTATATTCATTTACAATTTATTAACCAGAAAATCTAGGCTCTAATTTCGTCAGAAATTAAAAACTACAAATTTGTGTTATTGGCATTATTTATTGTAAAAAAAATTTAATCTTGATATAAATCATTAAAATTAAAAACCATTCAAACGTTAAATAAAGGGTTGCCTAGATTTTCGTAGATTTAGGGTTAGGGTTAGGGTTAGGGTTGCCTAGATTTTCGTAGATTTATCTAACAAAATCTAGGTATTACGATGGTCGTGTCTGTCTGTCTGTCTGTCTGTCTGTCTGTCTGTCTGTCTGTCTGTCTGTCTGCTGTCTGTCTGTCTGTCTGTCGTCTGTCTGTCGTCTGTCCAGATTCTTAAAAGTCCTTGTAAACGTTTGAAACTTTGCCTACTGACCGATTAGACCATGCTGAGTCCAAAAAAACAGCTAGAAGTTTATAGGTCGACTTTTCAAATTAACCCTAATTTAACCCTAGTTTGAAAAATTTTTCGTAGAGATCTGAAACTAAGTGTATTGACTAATTGGACCATGCCGAGTTCAAAAAAAGTTAGACTATTGGTCGACTTTCAAAAAAAGCCTTGATTGTAAAAATTTTTTTAGTTTTAACATGTATTTTGAACCTAACCCATTTTCCTGACTAAAAAGACCAAGTAGAGCCTAAAGTTTAAAGATAAAAGATTATGGGTTCTTTTTATATAGTAAATCTATTTTTGATTAATTTGAAAAATGTAATGTAGTTACCTGCAATTTTGTTTACCCTATACTTTTATCTAGATAACATTGTATTATAACGATTTATTCAAAAACGTCCAATTTGACAATTAATGTATCTCATAGTTCAAATGTTTAATATACTTTATTATTGTCATAAGCCACAATCCCAACAATATGTTTTACTCACACTTGTCTTATTCAAAAAACGTTAAGTCTTGCATTAATCACTTTCTCAAACATATTTAGGTATCTATATTCATTTACAATTTATTAACCAGAAAATCTAGGCTCTAATTTCGTCAGAAATTAAAAACTACAAATTTGTGTTATTGGCATTATTTATTGTAAAAAAAATTTAATCTTGATATAAATCATTAAAATTAAAAACCATTCAAACGTTAATAAAGGGTTGCCTAGATTTTCGTAGATTTAGGGTTAGGGTTGCCTAGATTTTCGTAGATTTATTCATAACAAAATCTAGGTATTACGATGGTCGTGTCTGTCTGTCTGTCTGGCTGTCTGTCTGTCTGTCTGTCTGTCTGTCGTCTGTCTGTCGTCTGTCCAGATTCTTAAAAGTCCTTGTAAACGTTTGAAACTTTGCCTACTGACCGATTAGACCATGCTGAGTCCAAAAAAAGCAGCTAGAAGTTTATAGGGCGACTTTTCAAAATTAACCCTAATTTAACCCTAGTTTGAAAAATTTTTCGTAGAGATCTGAAACTAAGTGTATTGACTAATTGGACCATGCCGAGTTCAAAAAAATCAGTTAGACTATTGGTCGACTTTCAAAAAAAGCCTTGATTGTAAAAATTTTTTTAGTTTTAACATGTATTTTGAACCTAACCCATTTTCCTGACTAAAAGACCAAGTAGAGCCTAAAGTTTAAAGATAAAAGATTATGGGTTCTTTTTATATAGTAAATCTATTTTTGATTAATTTGAAAAATGTAATGTAGTTACCTGCAATTTTGTTACCCTATACTTTTATCTAGATAACATTGTATTATAACGATTTATTCAAAAACGTCCAATTTGACAAATTAATGTATCTGATAGTTCAAATGTTTAATATACTATATTATTGTCATAAGCCACAATCCCAACAATATGTTTTACTCACACTTGTCTTATTCAGAAAACGTTAAGTCTTGCATTAATCACTTTCTCAAACATATTTAGGTATCTATATTCATTTACAATTTATTAACCAGAAAATCTAGGCTCTAATTTCGTCAGAAATTAAAAACTACAAATTTGTGTTATTGGCATTATTTATTGTAAAAAAAATTTAATCTTGATATAACATCATTAAAATTAAAAACCATTCAAACGTTAAATAAAGGGTTGCCTAGATTTTCGTAGATTTAGGGTTAGGGTTAGGGTTAGGGTTGCCTAGATTTTCGTAGATTTATCTAACAAAATCTAGGTATTACGATGGTCGTGTCTGTCTGTCTGTCTGTCTGTCTGTCTGTCTGTCTGTCTGTCTGTCTGTCTGTCTGTCTGTCTGTCTGTCTGTCGTCTGTCTGTCGTCTGTCCAGATTCTTAAAAGTCCTTGTAAACGTTTGAAACTTTGCCTACTGACCGATTAGACCATGCTGAGTCCAAAAAAAGCAGCTAGAAGTTTATAGGTCGACTTTTCAAATTAACCCTAATTTAACCCTAGTTTGAAAAATTTTTCGTAGAGATCTGAAACTAAGTGTATTGACTAATTGGACCATGCCGAGTTCAAAAAAATCAGTTAGACTATTGGTCGACTTTCAAAAAAGCCTTGATTGTAAAAATTTTTTAGTTTTAACATGTATTTTGAACCTAACCCATTTTCCTGACTAAAAAGACCAAGTAGAGCCTAAAGTTTAAAGATAAAAGATTATGGGTTCTTTTTATATAGTAAATCTATTTTTGATTAATTTGAAAAATGTAATGTAGTTACCTGCAATTTTGTTTACCCTATACTTTTATCTAGATAACATTGTATTATAACGATTTATTCAAAACGTCCAATTTGACAAATTAATGTATCTCATAGTTCAAATGTTTAATATACTTATTATTGTCATAAGCCACAATCCCAACAATATGTTTTACTCACACTTGTCTTATTCAAGAAAACGTTAAGTCTTGCATTAATCACTTTCTCAAACATATTTAGGTATCTATATTCATTTACAATTTATTAACCAGAAAATCTAGGCTCTAATTTCGTCAGAAATTAAAAACTACAAATTTGTGTTATTGGCATTATTTATTGTAAAAAAATTTAATCTTGATATAAATCATTAAAATTAAAAACCATTCAAAACGTTAAATAAAGGGTTGCCTAGATTTTCGTAGATTTAGGGTTAGGGTTGCCTAGATTTTCGTAGATTTATCTAACAAAATCTAGGTATTACGATGGTCGTGTCTGTCTGTCTGTCTGTCTGTCTGTCTGTCTGTCTGTCTGTCTGTCGTCTGTCTGTCGTCTGTCCAGATTCTTAAAGTCCCTTGTAAACGTTTGAAACTTTGCCTACTGACCGATTAGACCATGCGAGTCCAAAAAAAGCAGCTAGAGTTTATAGGTCGACTTTTCAAATTAACCCTAATTACACCTAGTTTTGAAAAATTTTTCGTAGAGATCTGAAACTAAGTGTATTGACTAATTGGACCATGCCGAGTTCAAAAAAATCAGTTAGACTATTGGTCGACTTTCAAAAAAAGCCTTGATTGTAAAAATTTTTTTTAGTTTAACCATGTATTTTGAACCTAACCCAGTTTCCTGACTAAAAAGACCAAGTAGAGCCTAAAGTTTAAAGATAAAAGATTATGGGTTCTTTTATATAGTAAATCTATTTTTGATTAATTTGAAAAATGTAATGTAGTTACCTGCAATTTTGTTTACCCTATACTTTTATCTAGATAACATTGTATTATAACGATTTATTCAAAAACGTCCAATTTGACAAATTAATGTATCTGATAGTTCAAATGTTTAATATACTTTATTATTGTCATAAGCCACAATCCCAACAATATGTTTTACTCACACTTGTCTTATTCAAGAAAACGTTAAGTCTTGCATTAATCACTTTCTCAAACATATTTAGGTATCTATATTCATTTACAATTTATTAACCAGAAAATCTAGGCTCTAATTTCGTCAGAAATTAAAAACTACAAATTTGTGTTATTGGCATTATTTATTGTAAAAAAAATTTAATCTTGATATAAATCATTAAAATTAAAACCATTCAAACGTTAAATAAAGGGTTGCCCTAGATTTTCGTAGATTTAGGGTTAGGGTTAGGGTTAGGGTTGCCTAGATTTTCGTAGATTTATCTAACAAAATCTAGGTATTACGATGGTCGTGTCTGTCTGTCTGTCTGTCTGTCTGTCTGTCTGTCTGTCTGTCTGTCTGTCTGTCTGTCTGTCTGTCTGTCTGTCTGTCGTCTGTCTGTCGTCTGTCCAGATTCTTAAAAGTCCTTGTAAACGTTTGAAACTTTGCCTACTGACCGATTAGACCATGCTGAGTCCAAAAAAAGCAGCTAGAAGTTTATAGGTCGACTTTTCAATTAACCCTAATTTAACCCTAGTTTGAAAAATTTTTCGTAGAGATCTGAAACTAAGTGTATTGACTAATTGGACCATGCCGAGTTCAAAAAATCAGTTAGACTATTGGTCGACTTTCAAAAAAAGCCTTGATTGTAAAATTTTTTTAGTTTTAAACATGTATTTGAACCTAACCCATTTTCCTGACTAAAAAGACCAAGTAGAGCCTAAAGTTTAAAGATAAAAGATTATGGGTTCTTTTTATATAGTAAATCTATTTTGATTAATTTGAAAAATGTAATGTAGTTACCTGCAATTTTGTTTACCCTATACTTTTATCTAGATAACATTGTATTATAACGATTTATTCAAAAACGTCCAATTTGACAAATTAATGTATCTGATAGTTCAAATGTTTAATATACTTTATTATTGTCATAAGCCACAATCCCAACAATATGTTTTTACTCACACTTGTCTTATTCAAGAAAACGTTAAGTCTTGCATTAATCACTTTCTCAAACATATTTAGGTATCTATATTCATTTACAATTTATTAACCAGAAAATCTAGGCTCTAATTCGTCAGAAATTAAAAACTACAAATTTGTTGGGTTAGGGTTAGGGTTGCCTAGATTTTCGTAGATTTATCTAACAAAATCTAGGTATTACGATGGTCGTGTCTGTCTGTCTCTGTCTGTCTGTCTGTCTGTCTGTCTGTCTGTCTGTCTGTCGTCTGTCGTCTGTCTGTCGTCTGTCCAGATTCTTAAAAGTCCTTGTAAACGTTTGAAACTTTGCCTACTGACCGATTAGACCATGCTGAGTCCAAAAAAAGCAGCTAGAAGTTTATAGGTTCGACTTTCAAATTAAGGGTTAGGGTTAGGGTTAGGGTTAGGGTTAGGGTTAGGGTTAGGGTTGCCTAGATTTTTCGTAGGATTTATCTAACAAAATCTAGGTATTACGTTTGGTCGTGTCTGTCTGTCTGTCTGTCTGTCTGTCTGTCTGTCTGTCTGTCTGTCTGTCTGTCTGTCTGTCTGTCGTCTGTCTGTCGTCTGTCCAGATTCTTAAAAGTCCTTGTAAACGTTGAAACTTTGCCTACTGACCGATTAGACCATGCTGAGTCCAAAAAAAAGCAGCTAGAAGTTTTATAGGTCGACTTTTCAAATAACCCTAATTTAACCTAGTTTGAAAATTTTTCGTAGAGATCTGAAACTAAGTGTATTGACTAATTGGACCATGCCGAGTTCAAAAAAATCAGTTAGACTATTGGTCGACTTTCAAAAAAGCCTTGATTGTAAAAATTTTTTTAGTTTTAACATGTATTTTGAACCTAACCCATTTTCCTGACTAAAAAGACCAAGTAGAGCCTAAAGTTTAAAGATAAAAGATTATGGGTTTTTTTTATATAGTAATCTATTTTTGATTAATTTGAAAAAATGTAATGTAGTTACCTGCAATTTTGTTTACCCTATACTTTTATCTAGATAACATTGTATTATAACGATTATTCAAAAACGTCCAATTTGACAAATTAATGTATCTCATAGTTCAAATGTTTAATATACTATATTATGTCATAAAGCCACAATCCCAACAATATGTTTTACTCACACTTGTCTTATTCAAGAAAACGTTAAGTCTTGCATTAATCACTTTCTCAACATATTTAGGTATCTATATTCATTTACAATTTATTAACCAGAAAATCTAGGCTCTAATTTCGTCAGAAATTAAAAACTACAAATTTGTGTTATTGGCATTATTTATTGTAAAAAAAATTTAATCTTGATATAAATCATTAAAATTAAAAACCATTCAAACGTTAAATAAAAAAGAAAAATTTTAGTTTTTAGAATATTTATTGAAAGAAAAAATTATTAAAATTAAAGAAACTTTAAAAACCAATTGTTGAAACAATAGCTGAATGATCACTAAACCATGTTTCCATTACTTTAGCTTTTAATTGCACTTGTCCACTACCATCAATGGGCGAAAGTCTTACAAAAGCCCAGTCCAATGTGAACCCTTTTCAAAAGTGGCTCTATTCTTGAACATTGGTATCAGACCCATGTCTGTTAACTTGTCCATTTTAGACTTTTCCTTCTCTTTGTTAAAGTCAACATTAAAATCACCCAAAATCAAAACCGTACTGGTTGATAACACATTAGCATATTTGCTCAAAAAGTCTTTGAATCTTTTCAAAAAGTCACCAAAAGCCAAACTTGGATGCTTGTACAACGAAATAATGTAAAGCGACTTTCTATTTCTTGGACTGCCACTTTTCAATTGAAAGAGCGACAACTCAACAATATCTTTATCTTCTAAGTAGGTGTGATTTGCTTGCATGTCACAATTATCAGCTATAAATTTAAAATTATCCCTAAGACGCTTATTAACAAAACAAAGTTGACCAGTAGATGTTTGACGCGAAATTGGTGATGAAAATGAATCAGTTCAAAATTGTCAAACAAATGCTCGGCTTGATACTTTTATTGCATCAAATTGTGTCCTTCGGCCAACAAAATCACCCATTGACAAGTAAGAGAAATCTTTTCTCAATATACTCTCTTGGGATTGAAATGCTGTATATTTTGAAACAAACAAAAGAACTTGTCACTAGATTGACGCAACTGTTTATGTCTCTATTTGTTTCAATCAAATCCAAAGACTCAAATGAATTTTTCAGCAACGACTCTTCTCTCAATCGTTTCATTTCTTTTCGCACTTCATCAGTTCTCTCACGCTTTTCAATTTCATCTTGTTTTTGTTCTTTGGTCATTTTCCTAATATTATCGGAAACAATTGACGTTGCACCAAACAAATACAAACCATTCAAATTTGTGGCTCTACTCAAAGCTACATAAAGCAGTGATCTTTTAAGCAAACCCAATGTTGACACACACACAAGTAAGTTTGTCCTTGAGACTTGTGTATTGTCATCGATTCACATTCGACCATTGGAAATTGGAGTCTATCAATGTGATAGGGTTGCCTAGATTTCGTAGATTTATCTAACAAAATCTAGGTATTACGATGGTCGTGGGTTAGGGTTAGGGTTAGGGTTAGGTTAGGGTTAGGGTTAGGGTTAGGGTTTAGGGTTAGGGTTGCCTAGATTTTCGTAGATTTATCTAACAAAATCTAGGTATACGATGGTCGTGTCTGTCTGTCTGTCGTGTCTGTCTGTCTGTGCGTCTGTCTGTCTGTCTGTCGTCTGTCTGTCTGTCGTCTGTCTGTCGTCTGTCCAGATTCTTAAAAGTCCTTGTAAACGTTTGAAACTTTGCCTACTGACCGATTAGACCATGCTGAGTCCAAAAAAAGCAGCTAGAAGTTTATAGGTCGACTTTTCAAATTAAGGGTTAGGGTTAGGGTTAGGGTTAGGGTTAGGGTTAGGGTTGCCTAGATTTTCGTAGATTTATCTAACAAAATCTAGGTATTACGTTGGTCGTGTCTGTCTGTCTGTCTGTCTGTCTGTCGTCTGTCTGTCGTCTGTCTGTCGTCTGTCCAGATTCTTAAAAGTCCTTGTAAACGTTTGAAACTTTGCCTACTGACCGATTAGACCATGCTGAGTCCAAAAAAAGCAGCTAGAATTTATAGGTCGACTTTTCAAATTAACCCTAATTTAACCCTAGTTTGAAAAATTTTTCGTAGAGATCTGAAACTAAGTGTATTGACTAATTGGACCATGCCGAGTTCAAAAAAATCAGTTAGACTATTGGTCGACTTTCAAAAAAAGCCTTGATTGTAAAAATTTTTTTAGTTTTAACATGTATTTTGAACCTAACCCATTTTCCTGACTAAAAAGACCAAGTAGAGCCTAAAGTTTAAAGATAAAAGATTATGGGTTCTTTTTATAGTAAATCTATTTTTGATTAATTTGAAAAATGTAATGTAGTTACCTGCAATTTTGTTTACCCTATACTTTTATCTAGATAACATTGTATTATAACGATTTATTCAAAAACGTCCAATTTGACAAATTAATGTATCTCATAGTTCAAATGTTTAATATACTATATTATTGTCATAAGCCACATCCCAACAATGTTTTACTCACACTGTCTTATTCAAGAAAACGTTAAGTCTTGCATTAATCACTTTCTCAAACATATTAGGTATCTATATTCATTTACAATTTATTAACCAGAAAATCTAGGCTCTAATTTCGTCAGAAATTAAAAACTACAAATTTGTGTTATTGGCATTATTTATTGTAAAAAAATTAATCTTGATATAAATCATTAAAATTAAAAACCATTCAAACGTTAAATAAAAAGAAAAATTTTAGTTTTTAGAATATTATTGAAAGAAAAAAATTATTAAATTAAAGAAACTTTAAAAACCAATTGTTGAAACAATAGCTGAATGATCACTAAACCATGTTTCCATTACTTTAGCTTTTAATTGCACTTGTCCACTACCATCAATGGGCGAAAGTCTTACAAAAGCCCAGTCCAATTGTGAACCCTTTTCAAAAGTGGCTCTATTCTTGAACATTGGTATCAGACCCATGTCTGTTAACTTGTCCATTTTAGACTTTCCTTCTCTTTGTTAAAGTCAACATTAAAATCACCCAAAATCAAAACCGTACTGGTTGATAACACATTAGCATATTTGCTCAAAAAGTCTTTGAATCTTTTCAAAAAGTCACCAAAACCAAACTTGGATGCTTGTACAACGAAATAATGTAAAGCGACTTTCTATTTCTTGGACTGCCACTTTTCAATTGAAAGAGCGACAACTCAACATATCTTTATCTTCTAAGTAGGTGTGATTTGCTTGCATGTCACAATTATCAGCTATAAATTTAAAATTATCCCTAAGACGCTTATTAACAAAACAAAGTTGACCAGTAGATGTTGACGCGAAATGGTGATGAAAAATGAATCAGTTCAAAATTGTCAAACAAATGCTCGGCTTGATACTTTATTGCATCAAATTGTGTCCTTCGGCCAACAAAATCACATCCATTGACAAGTAAGAGAAATCTTTTCTCAATATATCTCTCTGGGATTGAAATGCTGTATATTTTGAAACAAACAAAAGAACTTGTCACTAGATTGACGCAACTTTGTTATGTTCTCTATTGTTTCAATCAAATCCAAAGACTCAAATGAATTTTCAGCAACGACTCTTCTCTCAATCGTTTCATTTCTTTTCGCACTTCATCAGTTCTCTCACGCTTTTCAATTTCATCTTGTTTTTGTTCTTTGGTCATTTTCCTAATATTATCGGAAACAATTGACGTTGCACCAAACAAATACAAACCATTCAAATTTGTGGCTCCTCAAAGCTACATAAAGCAGTGATCTTTTAAGCAAACCACCAATGTTGACACACACACACAGTAAGTTTGTCCTTGAGACTTGTGTATTGTCATCGATTCACATTCGACCATGGAAATTGGAGTCTATCAATGTGATAGGGTTGCCTAGATTTTCGTAGATTTATCTAACAAAATCTAGGTATTACGATGGTCGTGGGTTAGGGTTAGGGTTAGGGTTAGGGTTAGGGTTAGGGTTTAGGGTTAGGGTTGCCTAGATTTTCGTAGATTTATCTAACAAAATCTAGGTATTACGATGGTCGTGTCTGTCTGTCTGTCTGTCTGTCTGTCTGTCTGTCTGTCTGTCGTCTGTCTGTCGTCTGTCCAGATTCTTAAAAGTCCTTGTAAACGTTTGAAACTTTGCCTACTGACCGATTAGACCATGCTGAGTCCAAAAAAAGCAGCTAGAAGTTTATAGGTCGACTTTTCAAATTAAGGGTTAGGGTTAGGGTTAGGGTTAGGGTTAGGGTTCCTAGATTTTCGTAGATTTATCTAACAAAATCTAGGTATTACGTTGGTCGTGTCTGTCTGTCGTCTGTCTGTCTGTCTGTCTGTCTGTCTGTCTGTCGTCTGTCTGTCGTCTGTCCAGATTCTTAAAAGTCCTTGTAAACGTTTGAAACTTTGCCTACTGACCGATTAGACCATGCTGAGTCCAAAAAAAGCAGCTAGAAGTTTATAGGTCGACTTTTCAAATTAACCCTAATTTAACCCTAGTTTGAAAAATTTTTCGTAGAGATCTGAAACTAAGTGTATTGACTAATTGGACCATGCCGAGTTCAAAAAAATCAGTTAGACTATTGGTCGACTTTCAAAAAAGCCTTGATTGTAAAATTTTTTAGTTTTAACATGTATTTTGAACCTAACCGGGGTTAGGGTTAGGGTTAGGGTTAGGGTTAGGGTTGCCTAGATTTTCGTAGATTTATCTAACAAAATCTAGGTATTACGTTGGTCGTGTCTGTCTGTCTGTCTGTCTGTCTGTCTGTCTGTCTGTCGTCTGTCTGTCTGTCTGTCTGTCTGTCTGTCTGTCCAGATTTTTAAAAGTCCTTGTAAACGCTTGAAACTTTGTTAACTGACTAATTAGACCATGCTGAGTTCAAAAAAGCAGGTTAGAAGTTTATAGGTCGATTTTTCAAATTAACCCTAATATAACCCTAGTTTGAAAAATTTTTCCTTAACGCCTGAAACTTAGTATATTGACTAAATAGACCATGCTGAGTCCAGAAAAATTTTTTAAAAGTTTCTTGGTCGACTTTTCAAATAAGCCCTATTTTGAAAAATATTTACGTTGATAGCTGAATCTTTTTTTCTAACTAATTAGAGCAAGCTGATCCAAAAAAACGATTACATCAACTTATTGTAACTAATAATTCAAATGATTCAAACATATTACTTTGATTCCAATTTTCACAAGTCAGATTCTTCACATGCTATATAAGTGTCAAAAGCCAAAAACCAAACAATATGTTACCTCACACTTGTCTTAATAAAGAAAACGTAAAGTCCCGCATTAATCACATATGTCAAACATATCTATAATATCTAAATTCATTCACAATTTTATCACCCAGAAAATCTAGGCTCTAATTTCGTCAGAAAAATAAAAACTACAAAATGTTTATTATTGGCATTAATTATTCCAATGAAAATTTAATATCTAGAATCAATCTTAAAATCAAAATCTTTTAAACGATAAATAATAAAAGAATAATTTGGTTTTTTTAGAATATTATTGAAAGAAAAAATTAATAAAAATAAAAAAAAAATTAAAATTAATTGTTGAAACAATAGCTGAATGATCACTGAACCATGTTTCCATTACTTTAGCTTTTAATTGCACTTGGCCACTACCATCAATGGGGGAAAGTCTTACAAAAGCCCAATCCAATTGTGAACCCTTTTCAAAAGTGGCTCTATTCTTGAACATTGGTATCAGACCCATGTCTGTTAACTTATCCAATTTAGACTTTTCCTTATCTTTGTTAAAGTCAACATTAAAATCACCCATAATCAAAAGCGTACTAGTTGATAATACATTAGCATACTTGTTTAGAAAGTCTTTGAATCTTTTCAAAAAGTCACCAAACGCCAAACTCGGATGCTTATACAATGAAATAATGTAAATTGATTGCCTACTATTTGGACTGCCACTTTTCAATTGAAAGAGCGACAACTCAACAATATCTTTATCGTCTAAATAAGTGTGATTTGCTTGCATGTCACAGTTATCAGCAACAATTTAAATTTGTCCCTATGACGCTTGTTAACCAAACAAAGTTGACCAGTTGACGTTTGACGCGAAATTGGCGCCGAAAAATGAATCAGTTCAAAATTGTCAAACAAATGTTCTGCTTGATACTTGTATTGTATTAAATTGTGTCCTTCGGCCAATAAAATCACATCCATTGACAAGTAAGAAAAATCTTTTCTCAATATATCTCTCTTGGGATTGAAATGCTGAATATTTTGAAACATTACTGTCAAATCACTGGTTCTAATTCCTTCAAAACCATAATCCAAAAAGGAATAAATATTCTTCATGTTATTATCCAATCATAGTCTGTTACTAAGTCTAAACATATATAAAAAAGATTTTTCATTATTAAATGAACAATTAACGAAAAAGTTATTACAAATAGTTCTAAAGCTTTCTGCATACCCGAAACCCTAAACCAGGGCTCCGCCCCGGACCCCGTTCTCATTAATTGTTCTTAAACTAATTACATTCTCGGAACCCTAAACCAGGGCTCCGCCCCGGACCCCGTTTGCATTAATAGTTCTAAAGCCTATTGCATACCCGAAAGCCCTAAACTTTTCTTTCTAAAACCTTTAACTTTTCTAAACTTGATCACATTTTTACTAATTATTTTTGTTAAAGAATTCTATTATTTTATTCAGTTAACAATTTTTGGTAAATAATTTTATCAAATAATTACTAGAGTTACAAAATTAAAGATTTTTTAAGAAATAATGGTAAAAATATTGTAATCTAGGGCTAAACTAGGGTTATCCAGGGTTAAACTAGGGTTATCTAGGGTTAAACTAGGGTTATCTAGGGTTAAACTAGGCTAAACTAGGGTTATCTAGGGTTAAACTAGGGTTAAACTAGGGTTATCTAGGGTTAAACTAGGGCTAAACTAGGGTTATCTAGGGTTAAACTAGGGTTAGGGTTAGGTTAGGGTTAGGTTTTGGGTTAGGGTTAGGGTTAGGGTTAGGGTTAGGGTTAGGGTTAGGGTTAGGGTTAGGGTTAGGGTTAGGGTTAGGGGTTAGGGTTAGGGTTAGGGTTAGGGTTGCCTAGATTTTCGTAGATTTATCTAACAAAATCTAGGTATTACGTTGGTCGTGTCTGTCTGTCTGTCTGTCTGTCTGTCTGTCTGTCTGTCTGTCGTCTGTCTGTCTGTCTGTCTGTCTGTCTGTCTGTCCAGATTTTAAAAGTCCTTGTAAACGCTTGAAACTTTGTTAACTGACTAATTAGACCATGCTGAGTTCAAAAAAGCAGTTAGAAGTTTATAGGTCGATTTTTCAAATTAACCCTAATATAACCCTAGTTTGAAAAATTTTTCCTTAACGCCTGAAACTTAGTATATTGACTAAATAGACCATGCTGAGTCCAGAAAAATTTTTTAAAAGTTTCTTGGTCGACTTTTCAAATAAGCCCTATTTTGAAAAATATTTACGTTGATAGCTGAATCTTTTTTTTCTAACTAATTAGAGCAAGCTGATCCAAAAAAACGATTACATCAACTTATTGTAACTAATAATTCAAATGATTCAAACATATTACTTTGATTCCAATTTTCACAAGTCAGATTCTTCACATGCTATATAAGTGTCAAAAGCCAAAAACCAAACAATATGTTTACCTCACACTTGTCTTAATAAAGAAAACGTAAAGTCCCGCATTAATCACATATGTCAAACATATCTATAATATCTAAATTCATTCACAATTTTATCACCCAGAAAATCTAGGCTCTAATTTCGTCAGAAAATAAAAACTACAAATGTTTTATTATTGGCATTAATTATTCCAATGAAAATTTAATATCTAGAATCAATCTTAAAATCAAAATCTTTTAAACGATAAATAATAAAGAATAATTTTGGTTTTTTAGAATATTTATTGAAAGAAAAAATTAATAAAAATAAAAAAAAATTAAAATTTAATTGTTGAAACAATAGCTGAATGATCACTGAACCATGTTTCCATTACTTTAGCTTTTAATTGCACTTGGCCACTACCATCAATGGGGGAAAGTCTTACAAAAGCCCAATCCAATTGTGAACCCTTTTCAAAAGTGGCTCTATTCTTGAACATTGGTATCAGACCCATGTCTGTTAACTTATCCAATTTAGACTTTTCCTTATCTTTGTTAAAGTCAACATTAAAATCACCCATAATCAAAAGCGTACTAGTTGATAATACATTAGCATACTTGTTTAGAAAGTCTTTGAATCTTTTCAAAAAGTCACCAAACGCCAAACTCGGATGCTTATACAATGAAATAATGTAAATTGATTGCCTACTATTTGGACTGCCACTTTTCAATTGAAAGAGCGACAACTCAACAATATCTTTATCGTCTAAATAAGTGTGATTTGCTTGCATGTCACAGTTATCAGCAACAAATTTAAATTTGTCCCTATGACGCTTGTTAACAAAACAAAGTTGACCAGTTGACGTTTGACGCGAAATTGGCGCCGAAAAATGAATCAGTTCAAAATTGTCAAACAAATGTTCTGCTTGATACTTGTATTGTATTAAATTGTGTCCCTTCGGCCAATAAAATCACATCCATTGACAAGTAAGAAAAATCTTTTCTCAATATATCTCTCTTGGGATTGAAATGCTGAATATTTTGAAACATTACTGTCAAATCACTGGTTCTAATTCCTTCAAAACCATAATCCAAAAAGGAATAAATATTCTTCATGTTATTATCCAATCATAGTCTGTTACTAAGTCTAAACATATATAAAAAGATTTTTCATTATTAAATGAACAATTAACGAAAAAGTTATTACAAATAGTTCTAAGCTTTCTGCATACCCGAAACCCTAAACCAGGGCTCCGCCCCGGACCCCGTTCTCATTAATTGTTCTTAAACTAATTACATTCTCGGAACCCTAAACCAGGGCTCCGCCCCGGACCCCGTTTGCATTAATAGTTCTAAGCCTATTGCATACCCGAAGCCCTAAACTTTTCTTTCTAAAACCTTTAACTTTTCTAAACTTGATCACATTTTTACTAATTATTTTTGTTAAAGAATTCTATTTATTTTATTCAGTTAACAATTTTTGGTAAATAATTTTATCAAAATAATTACTAGAGTTACAAAATTAAAGATTTTTTAAGAAATAATGGTAAAAATATTGTAATCTAGGGCTTAAACTAGGGTTATCCAGGGTTAAACTAGGGTTATCTAGGGTTAAACTAGGGTTATCTAGGGTTAAACTAGGGCTAAACTAGGGTTATCTAGGGTTAAACTAGGGTAACTCGGGCTTATCTAGGGTTTAAACTAGGGTAACTAGGGTTAGGGTTAGGGTTAGGGTTTAGGGTTAGGGTTAGGGTTAGGGTTAGGGTAGGTTGCCTAGATTTTCGTTAGATTTATCTAACAAATCTAGGTATTACGTTGGTCGTGTCTGTCTGTCTGTCTGTCTGTCTGTCTGTCTGTCTGTCTGTCGTCTGTCTGTCTGTCTGTCTGTCTGTCTGTCTGTCCAGATTTTTAAAAGTCCTTGTAACGCTTGAAACTTTGTTAACTGACTAATTAGACCATGCTGAGTTCAAAAAAAGCAGTTAGAAGTTTATAGGTCGATTTTTCAAATTAACCCTAATATAACCCTAGTTTGAAAAATTTTTCCTTAACGCCTGAAACGTAGTAAATTGACTAAATAGCCCATGCTGAGTCCACTTTAAAATTTTTTAAACGTTTTCTTGGTCGACTTTTTCAAATAAGCCCTATTTTGAAAAATATTTACGTAGATAGCTGATTCTTTATTTTCTAACTAATTAGAGCAAGCTGATCCAAAAAAACGATTACATCAACTTATTGTAACTAATAATTCAAATGATTCAAACATATTACTTTGGTTCCAATTTTCACAAGTCAGATTCTTCACATGCTATATAAGTGTCAAAAGCCAAAAACCAAACAATATGTTTACCTCACACTTGTCTTAATAAAGAAAACGTAAAGTCCCTCATTAATCACATATGTCAAACATATCTATAATATCTAAATTCATTCACAATTTTATCAACCAGAAAATCTAGGCTCTAATTTCGTCAGAAAATAAAAACTACAAATGTTTTATTATTGGCATTAATTATTCCAATGAAAATTTAATTTCTAGAATCAATCTTAAAATCAAAATCTTTTAACGATAAATAATAAAAGAATAATTTTGGTTTTTTAGAATATTTATTGAAAGAAAAAATTAATAAAAATAAAAAAAAAATTAAAATTTAATTGTTGAAACAATAGCTGAATGATCACTGAACCATGTTTCCATTACTTTAGCTTTTAATTGCACTTGTCCACTACCATCAATGGGCGAAAGTCTTACAAAAGCCCAGTCCAATTGTGAACCCTTTTCAAAAGTGGCTCTATTTTTGAACAATGGAATTAGACCCATGTCTGTTAATTTATCCAATTTAGACTTTTCCTTCTCTTTGTTAAAGTCAACATTAAAATCACCCATAATCAAAAGCGTACTAGTTGATAATACATTAGCATACTTGTTTAGAAAGTCTTTGAATCTTTTCAAAAAGTCACCAAACGCCAAACTCGGATGCTTATACAATGAAATAATGTAAATTGATTGCCTACTATTTGGACTGCCACTTTTCAATTGAAAGAGCGACAACTCAACAATATCTTTATCGTCTAAATAAGTGTGATTTGCTTGCATGTCACAGTTATCAGCAACAAATTTAAATTTTGTCCCTATGACGCTTGTTAACAAAACAAAGTTGACCAGTTGACGTTTGACGCGAAATTGGCGCCGAAAAATGAATCAGTTCAAAATTGTCAAACAAATGTTCTGCTTGATACTTGTATTGTATTAAATTGTGTCCTTCGGCCAATAAAATCACATCCATTGACAAGTAAGAAAAATCTTTTCTCAATATATCCCTCTTGGGATTGAAATGCTGTATATTTTGAAACATTACTGTCAAATCACTTGTTCTAATTCCCTCAAAACCATAATCCAAAAAGGAATAATATTCTTCATGTTATTATCCATCATAGTCTGTTACTAAGTCTAAACATATATAAAAAAGATTTTTCATTATTAAATGAACAATTAACGAAAAGGTTATTACAAATAGTTCTAAAGCTTTCTGCATACCCGAAACCCTAAACCAGGGCTCCGCCCCGGACCCCGTTCTCATTAATTGTTCTTAAACTAATTACATTCTCGGAACCCTAAACCAGGGCTCCGCCCCGGACCCCGTTTGCATTAATAGTTCTAAAGCCTATTGCATACCCGAAAACCTAAACTTTTCTTACTAAAACCTTTAACTTTTCTTAGCTTGATCACATTTTTACTATAATTTTTGTTATAAGTTATATTAATTTTATTCAGTTAACAATTTTTTTAAAAAAATTATATCAAAATAATTACTTGATTTACAAAATTAAAGATTTTTTAAGAAATAATGACAAAATAGTGTAATCTAGGGTTATCTAGGGTTAATCTAGGGTTATCTAGGGTTAAACTAGGGTTATCTAGGGTTAATCTAGGGTATCTAGGGTTAAACTAGGGTTATCTAGGGTTATTCTAGGGATAAACTAGGGTTATCTAGGGTTATTCTAGGGTTAAACTAGGGGTAATCTAGGGTTATCTAGGGTTAAACTAGGGTTATCTAGGGTTAGGGTTAGGGTTGCCTAGATTTTCGTAGATTTATCTAACAAATCTAGGTATTACGTTGGTCGTGTCTGTCTGTCTGTCTGTCTGTCTGTCTGTCTGTCGTCTGTCGTCTGTCTGTCTGTCTGTCTGTCTGTCTGTCTGTCTGTCTCCAGATTTTTAAAAGTCCTTGTAAACGCTTGAAACTTTGTTAACTGACTAATTAGACCATGCTGAGTTCAAAAAAGCAGTTAGAAGTTTATAGGTCGATTTTTCAAATTAACCCTAATATAACCCTAGTTTGAAAAATTTTTCCTTAACGCCTGAAACGTAGTAAATTGACTAAATAGACCATGCTGAGTCCATTAAAATTTTTTTAAAAGTTTCTTGGTCGACTTTTCAAATAAGCCCTATTTTGAAAAATATTTACGTAGATAGCTGATTCTTTATTTTCTAACTAATTAGAGCAAGCTGATCCAAAAAACGATTACATCAACTTATTGTAACTAATAATTCAAATGATTCAAACATATTACTTTGGTTCCAATTTTCACAAGTCAGATTCTTCACATGCTATATAAGTGTCAAAAGCCAAAAACCAAACAATATGTTTACCTCACACTTGTCTTAATAAAGAAAACGTAAAGTCCCTCATTAATCACATATGTCAAACATATCTATAATATCTAAATTCATTCACAATTTTATCAACCAGAAAATCTAGGCTCTAATTTCGTCAGAAAATAAAAACTACAAAATGTTTATTATTGGCATTAATTATTCCAATGAAAATTTAATTTCTAGAATCAATCTTAAATCAAAATCTTTTAAACGATAAATAATAAAAGAATAATTTTGGTTTTTTAGAATATTTATTGAAAGAAAAAATTAATAAAAATAAAAAAAAATTAAAATTTAATTGTTGAAACAATAGCTGAATGATCACTGAACCATGTTTCCATTACTTTAGCTTTTAATTGCACTTGGCCACTACCATCAATGGGGGAAAGTCTTACAAAAGCCCAATCCAATTGTGAACCCTTTTCAAAAGTGGCTCTATTCTTGAACATTGGTATCAGACCCATGTCTGTTAACTTATCCAATTTAGACTTTTCCTTATCTTTGTTAAAGTCAACATTAAAATCACCCATAATCAAAAGCGTACTAGTTGATAATACATTAGATACTTGTTTAGAAAGTCTTTGAATCTTTTCAAAAAGTCACCAAACGCCAAACTCGGATGCTTATACAATGAAATAATGTAAATTGATTGCCTACTATTTGGACTGCCACTTTCAATTGAAAGAGCGACAACTCAACAATATGGGTTAGGGTTGCCTAGATTTTCGTAGATTTATCTAACAAAATCTAGGTATTACGTTGGTCGTGTCTGTCTGTCTGTCTGTCTGTCTGTCTGTCTGTCTGTCTGTCGTCTGTCTGTCTGTCTGTCTGTCTGTCTGTCTGTCCAGATTTTTAAAAGTCCTTGTAAACGCTTGAAACTTTGTTAACTGACTAATTAGACCATGCTGAGTTCAAAAAAAGCAGTTAGAAGTTTATAGGTCGATTTTTCAAATTAACCCTAATATAACCCTAGTTTGAAAAATTTTTCCTTAACGCCTGAAACGTAGTAAATTGACCTAAATAGACCATGCTGAGTCCATTAAAATTTTTTAAAAGTTTCTTGGTCGACTTTTCAAATAAGCCCTATTTTGAAAAATATTTACGTAGATAGCTGATTCTTTATTTTCTAACTAATTAGAGCAAGCTGATCCAAAAAACGATTACATCAACTTATTGTAACTAATAATTCAAATGATTCAAACATATTACTTTGGTTCCAATTTTCACAAGTCAGATTCTTCACATGCTATATAAGTGTCAAAAGCCAAAAACCAAACAATATGTTTACCTCACACTTGTCTTAATAAAGAAAACGTAAAGTCCCTCATTAATCACATATGTCAAACATATCTATAATATCTAAATTCATTCACAATTTATCAACCAGAAAATCTAGGCTCTAATTTCGTCAGAAAATAAAAACTACAAAATGTTTTATTATTGGCATTAATTATTCCAATGAAAATTTAATTTCTAGAATCAATCTTAAAATCAAAATCTTTTAACGATAATAATAAAAGAATAATTTTGGTTTTTTTAGGAATATTTATTGAAAGAAAAAATTAATAAAAATAAAAAAAAATTAAAATTTAATTGTTGAAACAATAGCTGAATGATCACTGAACCATGTTTCCATTACTTTAGCTTTTAATTGCACTTGGCCACTACCATCAATGGGGGAAGTCTTACAAAAGCCCAATCCAATTGTGAACCCTTTTCAAAAGTGGCTCTATTCTTGAACATTGGTATCAGACCCATGTCTGTTAACTTATCCAATTTAGACTTTTCCTTATCTTTGTTAAAGTCAACATTAAACTCACCCATAATCAAAGCGTACTAGTGATAATACATTAGCATACTTGTTTAGAAAGTCTTTGAATCTTTTCAAAAGTCACCAAACGCCAAACTCGGATGCTTATACAATGAAATAATGTAAATTGATTGCCTACTATTTGGACTGCCACTTTTCAATTGAAAGAGCGACAACTCAACAATATGGGTTAGGGTTGCCTAGATTTTCGTAGATTTATCTAACAAAATCTAGGTATTACGTTGGTCGTGTCTGTCTGTCTGTCTGTCTGTCTGTCTGTCTGTCTGTCTGTCGTCTGTCTGTCTGTCTGTCTGTCTGTCTGTCTGTCCAGATTTTTAAAAGTCCTTGTAAACGCTTGAAACTTTGTTAACTGACTAATTAGACCATGCTGAGTTCAAAAAAAGCAGTTAGAAGTTTATAGGTCGATTTTTCAAATTAACCCTAATATAACCCTAGTTTGAAAAATTTTTCCTTAACGCCTGAAACGTAGTAAATTGACTAAATAGACCATGCTGAGTCCATTAAAATTTTTTAAAAGTTTCTTGGTCGACTTTTCAAATAAGCCCTATTTTGAAAAATATTTACGTAGATAGCTGATTCTTTATTTTCTAACTAATTAGAGCAAGCTGATCCAAAAAAACGATTACATCAACTTATTGTAACTATAATTCAAAATGATTCAAACATATTACTTTGGTTCCAATTTTCACAAGTCAGATTCTTCACATGCTATATAAGTGTCAAAAGCCAAAAACCAAACAATATGTTTACCTCACACTTGTCTTAATAAAGAAAACGTAAAGTCCCGCATTGGGTTAGGGTTAGGGTTAGGGTTAGGGGTTGCCTAGATTTTCGTAGATTTATCTAACAAAATCTAGGTATTACGTTGGTCGTGTCTGTCTGTCTGTCTGTCTGTCTGTCTGTCTGTCTGTCTGTCGTCTGTCTGTCTGTCTGTCTGTCTGTCTGTCTGTCCAGATTTTTAAAAAGTCCTTGTAAACGCTTGAAACTTTGTTAACTGACTAATTAGACCATGCTGAGTTCAAAAAAAGCAGTTAGAAGTTTATAGGTCGATTTTTCAAATTAACCCTAATATAACCCTAGTTTGAAAAATTTTTCCTTAACGCCTGAAACTTAGTATATTGACTAAATAGACCATGCTGAGTCCAGAAAAATTTTTTAAAAGTTTCTTGGTCGACTTTTCAAATAAGCCCTATTTTGAAAAATATTTACGTTGATAGCTGAATCTTTTTTTTCTAACTAATTAGAGCAAGCTGATCCAAAAAAACGATTACATCAACTTATTGTAACTAATAATTCAAATGATTCAAACATATTACTTTGATTCCAATTTTCACAAGTCAGATTCTTCACATGCTATATAAGTGTCAAAAGCCAAAAACCAAACAATATGTTTACCTCACACTTGTCTTAATAAAGAAAACGTAAAGTCCCGCATTAATCACATATGTCAAACATATCTATAATATCTAAATTCATTCACAATTTTATCACCAGAAAATCTAGGCTCTAATTTCGTCAGAAAATAAAACTACAAAATGTTTTATTATTGGCATTAATTATTCCAATGAAATTTAATATCTAGAATCAATCTTAAAATCAAAATCTTTTAAACGATAAATAATAAAAGAATAATTTTGGTTTTTTAGAATATTTATTGAAAGAAAAAATTAATAAAAATAAAAAAAAAATTAAAATTTAATTGTTGAAACAATAGCTGAATGATCACTGAACCATGTTTCCATTACTTAAGCTTTTAATTGCACTTGGCCACTACCATCAATGGGGGAAAGTCTTACAAAAGCCCAATCCAATTGTGAACCCTTTTCAAAAGTGGCTCTATTCTTGAACATTGGTATCAGACCCATGTCTGTTAACTTATCCAATTTAGACTTTTCCTATCTTTGTTAAAGTCAACATTAAAATCACCCATAATCAAAAGCGTACTAGTTGATAATACATTAGCATACTTGTTTAGAAAGTCTTTGAATCTTTTCAAAAAGTCACCAAACGCCAAACTCGGATGCTTATACAATGAAATAATGTAAATTGATTGCCTACTATTTGGACTGCCACTTTTCAATTGAAAGAGCGACAACTCAACAATATCTTTATCGTCTAAATAAGTGTGATTTGCTTGCATGTCACAGTTATCAGCAACAAATTTAAATTTGTCCCTATGACGCTTGTTAACAAAACAAAGTTGACCAGTTGACGTTTGACGCGAAATTGGCGCCGAAAAATGAATCAGTTCAAATTGTCAAACAAATGTTCTGCTTGATACTTGTATTGTATTAAATTGTGTCCTTCGGCCAATAAAATCACATCCATTGACAAGTAAGAAAAATCTTTTCTCAATATATCTCTCTTGGGATTGAAATGCTGAATATTTGAAACATTACTGTCAAATCACTGGTTCTAATTCCTTCAAAACCATAATCCAAAAAGGAATAAATATTCTTCATGTTATTATCCAATCATAGTCTGTTACTAAGTCTAAACATATATAAAAAAGATTTTTCATTATTAAATGAACAATTAACGAAAAAGTTATTACAAATAGTTCTAAAGCTTTCTGCATACCCGAAACCCTAAACCAGGGCTCCGCCCCGGACCCCGTTCTCATTAATTGTTCTTAAACTAATTACATTCTCGGAACCCTAAACCAGGGCTCCGCCCCGGACCCCGTTTGCATTAATAGTTCTAAAGCCTATTGCATACCCGAAGCCCTAAACTTTCTTTCTAAAACCTTTAACTTTTCTAAACTTGATCACATTTTACTAATTATTTTTGTTAAAGAATTCTATTTATTTTATTCAGTTAACAATTTTTGGTAAATAATTTTATCAAATAATTACTAGAGTTACAAATTAAAGATTTTTTAAGAAATAATGGTAAAATATTGTAATCTAGGGCTAAACTAGGGTTATCCAGGTTAAACTAGGGTTATCTAGGGTTAAACTAGGGTTATCTAGGGTTAAACTAGGCTAAACTAGGGTTATCTAGGGTTAAACTAGGGTTAAACTAGGTGTATCTAGGGTTAAACTAGGGCTAAACTAGGGTTTATCTAGGGTAAACTATGGTTAGGGTTAGGGGTTAGGGTTAGGGTTAGGGTTAGGGTTAGGGTTAGGGTTAGGGTTAGGGTTAGGGTTGCCTAGATTTTCGTAGATTTATCTAACAAAATCTAGGTATTACGTGGTGTGTCTGTCTGTCTGTCTGTCTGTGTCTGTCTGTGTCTGTCGTCTGTTCTGTCTGTCTGTCTGTCTGTCTGTCTGTCTGTCCAGATTTTTAAAAGTCCTTGTAAACGCTTGAAACTTTGTTAACTGACTAATTAGACCATGCTGAGTTCAAAAAAAGCAGTTAGAAGTTTATAGGTCGATTTTTCAAATTAACCCTAATATAACCCTAGTTTGAAAAATTTTTCCTTAACGCCTGAAACGTAGTAAATTGACTAAATAGACCATGCTGAGTCCATTAAAATTTTTTAAAAGTTTCTTGGTCGACTTTTCAAATAAGCCCTATTTTGAAAAATATTTACGTAGATAGCTGATTCTTTATTTCTAACTAATTAGAGCAAGCTGATCCAAAAAAAACGATTACATCAACTTATTGTAACTAATAATTCAAATGATTCAAACATATTACTTGGTTCCAATTTTCACAAGTCAGATTCTTCACATGCTATATAAGTGTCAAAAGCCAAAAACCAAACAATATGTTACCTCACACTTGTCTTAATAAAGAAAACGTAAAGTCCCTCATTAATCACATATGTCAAACATATCTATAATATCTAAATTCATTCACAATTTTATCAACCAGAAAATCTAGGCTCTAATTTCGTCAGAAAATAAAAACTACAAAATGTTTTATTATTGGCATTAATTATTCCAATGAAAATTTAATTTCTAGAATCAATCTTAAAATCAAAATCTTTTAAACGATAAATAATAAAAGAATAATTTTTGGTTTTTTAGAATATTTATTGAAAGAAAAAATTAATAAAAATAAAAAAAAATTAAAATTTAATTGTTGAAACAATAGCTGAATGATCACTGAACCATGTTTCCATTACTTTAGCTTTAATTGCACTTGTCCACTACCATCAATGGGCGAAAGTCTTACAAAAGCCCAGTCCAATTGTGAACCCTTTTCAAAAGTGGCTCTATTTTTGAACAATGGAATTAGACCCATGTCTGTTAATTTATCCAATTAGACTTTTCCTTCTCTTTGTTAAAGTCAACATTAAAATCACCCATAATCAAAAGCGTACTAGTTGATAATACATTAGCATACTTGTTTAGAAAGTCTTTGAATCTTTTCAAAAAGTCACCAAACGCCAAACTCGGATGCTTATACAATGAAATAATGTAAATTGATTGCCTACTATTTGGACTGCCACTTTTCAATTGAAAGAGCGACAACTCAACAATATCTTTATCGTCTAAATAAGTGTGATTTGCTTGCATGTCACAGTTATCAGCAACAAATTTAAATTTGTCCCTATGACGCTTGTTAACAAAACAAAGTTGACCAGTTGACGTTTGACGCGAAATTGGCGCCGAAAAATGAATCAGTCAAAATTGTCAAACAAATGTTCTGCTTGATACTTGTATTGTATTAAATTGTGTCCTTCGGCCAATAAAATCACATCCATTGACAAGTAAGAAAAATCTTTTCTCAATATATCCCTCTTGGGATTGAAATGCTGTATATTTTGAAACATTACTGTCAATCACTTGTTCTAATTCCCTCAAAACCATAATCCAAAAGGAATAAATATTCTTCATGTTATTATCCAATCATAGTCTGTTACTAAGTCTAAACATATATAAAAAGATTTTTCATTATTAAATGAACAATTAACGAAAAGGTTATTACAAATAGTTCTAAAGCTTTCTGCATACCCGAAACCCTAAACCAGGGCTCCGCCCCGGACCCCGTTCTCATTAATTGTTCTTAAAACTAATTACATTCTCGGAACCCTAAACCAGGGCTCCGCCCCGGACCCCGTTTGCATTAATAGTTCTAAAGCCTATTGCATACCCGAAAACCTAAACTTTTCTTACTAAAACCTTTAACTTTTCTTAGCTTGATCACATTTTTACTATAATTTTTGTTATAAGTTATATTAATTTTATTCAGTTAACAATTTTTTTAAAAAAATTATATCAAATAATTACTTGATTTACAAAATTAAAGATTTTTTAAGAAATAATGACAAAAATAGTGTAATCTAGGGTTATCTAGGGTTAATCTAGGGTTATCTAGGGTTAAACTAGGGTTATCTAGGGTTAATCTAGGGTTATCTAGGGTTAAACTAGGGTTATCTAGGGTTATTCTAGGGATAAACTAGGGTTATCTAGGGTTATTCTAGGGTTAAACTAGGGGTAATCTAGGGTTATCTAGGGTTAAACTAGGGTTATCTAGGGTTAGGGTTAGGGTTGCCTAGATTTTCGTAGATTTATCTAACAAATCTAGGTATTACGTTGGTCGTGTCTGTCTGTCTGTCTGTCTGTCTGTCTGTCTGTCTGTCTGTCGTGTCTGTCTGTCTGTCTGTCTGTCTGTCTGTCTGTCCAGATTTTTAAAAGTCCTTGTAAACGCTTGAAACTTTGTTAACTGACTAATTAGACCATGCTGAGTTCAAAAAAAGCAGTTAGAAGTTTATAGGTCGATTTTTCAAATTAACCCTAATTAACCCTAGTTTGAAAAATTTTCCTTAACGCCTGAAACGTAGTAAATTGACTAAATAGACCATGCTGAGTCCATTAAAATTTTTTAAAAGTTTCTTGGTCACCCTAACCCATAGACTGAAAGAGTTAAAAAAGCTAAAAAAAAACCTAATGGCCTAATTGGTTTAACATTTGGCACGAATTATTTGTTGGCCAATTGATTTGAAAATCCGGTAGCCGATGATTGGGTATCCACCTATTGCTTCGAGTTCAGCCTTGTCCAGTAGGAGGTCGCAAGCTGATCTTAATAGAGCTACTACGTTTGGCATGTTTTTATTGTAGTGTAATGAAAGGGGTCCTAAGCATAGCCTGTTTATTGTTATAGGAAAGATAATTGTTTCGTTTCCGGTATTTGATACGTCTAATCTTCTTTTCCACGGTGTTGAACTTGTGTCCCTTTTGAATTAAATTGTGAAGAAGAAATTTGGAGTGGTAGACATAAGTGCTAAATGAGGAGCAGTTCCTTACGTGCCTAATTGCTTGTGAAAGGCCGATGTTTTTGAGACAATGTGGAGGGTGGTTGCTAGCTGAGTGTAAGTATGCAAAGGAGTCCGTTGGTTTATAGAAGGTTTCTGTTTTAAGGGAGCCCTCTTTGGAGATGCTGATAGTCAAGTCCAAATAGTCCAGAGACTTGCCATGGGTAACTGTGAATTTAAGAGTTGGATGAAGTTTATTTAGTTCAGCGACGAAGGACAGCAGACTATCAGTACCCTGTGTCCAAATGCCGAAACCATCGTCACGGTACTGTCTGTAGAAAAAGGGAAGTTTATTTATGATAGAAAATGCTGATTGCATCCATTCACAAATAAATAGGTCGGAAGCTGAACAGGCACAAGGTGTTCCCATTGCTATACCATGTATTTGGTGGTAGAAAAAGTTGTCAAATTGAAAAAAGTTATTGTAGAGTACTATTTTAAGAAGGTATTTGACAAAGTCCAATGAATAGGTAGCATCTTTGTATTTTAGGAGGGCTGCTGAGGAGTTAGATATTGTGTTTAGGATGGAGCTAATTAATTCATTGAGTGGGATATTGGTATACATGCCGACTACGTCCAATGAGAAAAGAATGCTTGTTGAGGGTTCAAGAAGCGGAAGAGAGGATAGATCTTTTAGCAAAGAGGCCGAATCCTTAAGATAAAGTGGGTTTAAAGGTACAAAAGGTTGCAGTAGAAAGTCAAGAAAAATTGAAAGCCGTTCTGTTGGGTGTCCATTACCGCTTGCAATAGGCCGAAATGATACAGGAAGTTTGTGAATCTTTGGAAGACCGTAGAGAAAAGGGCATCTAGCTGTTCCTTTGATGGGAAGAAGAAGATTGTATGTTTTTGTGGAAATTATACCCCATCGTTTGAGGTTGAGTAGTGATTTGGTCAGTCTGGCGAGTAGTGGAAGAGTTGGGTCTGAGTCCACCTTGCGGAAAAAGTCAGGAGACGAGTCGAGGTATTTTTGGATACCATTGGTGTAAAATGTCTTGTCCATGATAACAATTCCGCTGCCTTTGTCGGCTGGTTTGAGAACAAGTGATGGATTGTTTTTAAAAAAAGAGACCGTTTGTTTGATTAAGTTAGAGGTCTGCTTTTCCTTTGGAAGTAAGGGTCTGTTGTTTGAGGTGTTTGTTATAAGCACCCTGTGTAAATGTTTTGCTAGAGAAGAAAGTGGGAGTGATTGAGGAGGTTGCTTTTTTTGAGTGATCCGTAAAGACTTGGGGAGGAATCGGTCGCAATTAGGCTCGTTTAAAGTAGTTTTGGCTTTTTGGTGGTTATGCCAGAAGTATTTCCATTTAAGGCGGTACTCGAGATCTGCAGTTTCTGAGTCTAAAAAGGTGGTGGGATACTCTGGTAAGGTTGGGACAAAGTTAAGACCTAGTGAGAGACACTCAGATACGTGGTCAGGGATGGTCTTTGTTGGGTACATGGAAATGAGGAAGATCCCTTTCGAGAATTCATTTAGAGGGTAAAGGCGTTCCTTGTCCGCGAATTGTGTAATTTTTCCTTCGGAATGGATGGATGGCCTCGAGGAGTGGCTGTTCAGACTGTTTATCAATTCTCTGATCACTTGGATAGAGGTTTGGTCGCAGTAGGGGATATTTGGTACTTTGAGTTTGGCCAGAGTGGTAGCGTGGTCGCAATTGAGATGCTTTTTGAGGGGCTGTGTAATGAGTGGGTTCAGACGAATTAAATTACGTATGTCGCACCACTCTTTGTCATTGCTATAGTAATTTTCACAGGAGTCCCAAGCATGGTCAATAGGTCCGAGGACTGATAGATTATTTCTGGTTGTATTAATACAATTTGGATTGCACACAAGTAAGTGGTGTTAATGGTTTCTACGGTCTTGAGAATAAGGGTTTTATGGCATAGATTGAGTTTGTGCAAGAGTGTGTGTAATTGATATGAAGTGAGGAGGGAGACCTAGTTTTACTCGAAGGCGAGTAGCTTGTTCCGTGCTACAGAGGAGGTTGAGGCGTCGAATCATTTTTTTGATTTTAAACCGATGGTTAAGGCGCTGTTTTTCCAAAAGTGTTAGAGTTGAAATAACATAGGGATCCCCATCGTCAGTAACCACATCCAGAAGTAGTTGTTGACAGGATCTAAGGAGACAAAGTTGCATATTTAGAAAGTTTTGAATTGATAAGTAAAAGAGGGGGAAGGAAGTAATATAAAGCCAAAACTTAGTCATTTTTTTGCCAGAAGAAATTTTTTCATGTAAGAATGAGAGTAATTTTTCTGGGCGTTTTAGACTATTTGGAAACCTAATGGTATAGGAAAAAATTCTCAAAATTTTCGAAAAAAACTTAGTCATTTTTTGCCGAGCAGAAATTTTTCATGTAAGAATGAGAGTAATTTTTCTGGGCGTTTTAGACTATTTGGAACCTAATAGTATAGGAAAAAATTCCTGATTTTCGAATAGATTTAGTCATTCTTTGAGAGAGTCTTGGAAGAGAAAGTTAATTATTAAGGAAGTGTTATTAACAAAAATATATAAATATATAAAAAAATGAAGAAAAACTTAAACAAAGGCGTAAATTTATTCCTGGACGCTGGGGGGCAGGCCGAGTTGGGTTCGACGGGCCGTGATATAATCAGACAAAAGTGAGGGCAGCTCTGAGTCGGAGTTTGCAAATGTTTCCAATTTTTGGATAATCTTGTGAGGAATCGGTAGGACTTGCATTCTGGAGCCTGATGGTGCAGATGTCCAGCTGGGGTGTGAGGGCTTCTGGTAGTCAGGATAGCGCAACTCGTATGCACATTTTGTAATAAGTGCGTCTCGTGAGAGGATGAGGTTTCCTTGTCAGGTTTGGATGCTGATTTTTGGAGAGGTTCGATGCGGACTCGCTTTGATGGAGCTTCGATTGCGACTATGTCCGGGAGTGGTGAGGTAGGCGGTTTAAGGGGTGATGAGTTTGGATGAAGATTCTTGCTTAGTTCCAGGGGTGGGTTGTATAGCTTTTAAAATTGACCTGGGACTCAAGGCAGGAAAAGGCTTGGTGTGTGGTGGGTCTGTCAACTTTATTGGACTTAGACCAATGTCCGAAGTGCAGGGTCGTTTGGTTGGAGCTGTCTTAGTGAGGTAAGCCCCGTTCTCTATTTTGTTGTGGCCAATGAATGTGTCAAGGATTTATACTCTTCGAGGGTATCCTCTACGGTCTTGTTAACGTGTGTTAATGCTGAGTGTGTGCTCGTGCGGTCAAATGTGTCTCGAGGAAAGAGTGAGAAAGACTTTGAGGTAAAATAGTCATTGGAATCTGCAAGGGTAAAATGAGCAAAGTCTGGTGATTTAATCAGGTGCTGATGAAGCTCCATGATGATGTTGGCTATGTGCAGAGGCTGGCTATAGTGAGAGCCACAATAATTTGCTGGATAGTGTGGTGAGTCTGTTCCAATAAGCAACCTGTCTAATATTTGCTTGTTTTTAAGGAGTTGAGTAATTCCTGTCGAGAATTTGTACTCCAGACATTTTCCATTAATTGTGAAAAAGTAATTTTCTGATCTTGGTAATACTTTCTGGCAGAATTGGGTGAAGTGTTCTGGTCCGTTGTTGTTTAGATTTTGCCAGATGATTGTAGAATTCCCACATGCCAGGTCGCCAATACTGTCTATGTCTCTTGGTGAGCTAGAGATGAGAACCGGTGGACCTGAGCCGCGGCAGCCTGATAAGAAGTCCCAGAAGTCCGGAGTTTGTGGGCTGTTCTCCAATGGGATTGTGAGGGGCCCATAGCCCGCTGTGACTTTGTCATTATCAGAGTGGTAAGGTGTCCTGAAAGTCGGGTAAAAAATGGCTTAGGCGCGTTTGTTTTTGGGTGGACACCGTAGGATCGGGCCACGTGTATGTTGGGGTTGTAAATTTGACTGGATTAGTCCAGTCCATGGGATCTAATACGCAGTCATTAATGAAAAGGTCGCAATTGACCGGTATGCGCATTGTGCTTAAGTTCTTGTGTCGGCGGCTCAACCTATCAGGTGAGCAACATGGTCAAAGAGGATCAGTCTGTCCCCCATGCGTCTTAAGTGCTGTTTTAAACAGTCATTGTTGCGGCAGGTGTCAAACCAGAAGTTGTACTCGCAAAGCTGGTTCTTATTACTAGATGAGAAAGAATTAGAATTGGGGTGGTCTTAATCCTAGAGGGTCCAAGAATTTTGCTTGGGAGGTCTGAAATGTTATCTTATGGTTTGGGTAGTTTCCAGGGGCTTGCTGGTTTTTCAAGGCTACTGTAGACGATGAGTGATGCCTAAGCACTGAGTGCTTTCGGCGAGTGTTCGTTGCCTTAATTGATTTGCTTCTGATTTTCTTAGTCCAAGAGTGCTCAGTACAGCTAGTGCTGGTACAGTCAAGCTCCGTTGGATAGTTGGGACTCTAAGTTTGAGAAGTCGGCTAGGGGCCGGGCCTGCTCAAGACTTAAGAGGCTCTGAGTAGATCATGTCAAGGGATCCACTCAACAAAACGGCTATATCAAGGAACCGGAATGTTTAGAGCATTGAAAATTATAATTGACCTCGTAGGATAAAGGCGAATGAAATTCTGGCTCTGAGCAGACCATATCAAGGGTCCACCCAACAAGCCGGCCATTTTAGGACCGAACTCGCTTAAGCACCATTCAATCATTCTGACCTAGTTGGATAAAAAGAGGATAAAAGACTTATATCATTTCTGACTACCAAATTGAACTAAGCTCTAAAATAGGCATCACTTCATCAGGGGTTGGAAGTACCTAGCATGGTTTCTGTCAACTGTTGACCAACCCAACCATGCAGTTCAATGTGATAATCATAATGATGGAAATAGAAAAATTAGAATTTTTTAAAAATTTATTCAAAATTATACCTTTGCTTGGACCCTTGTTTGGTGCTGGCTGCGGACCGTTGGAGATTGGAGGATTTGGAGGGAAGAATGTCGAGACTCTCGGTTGGCTCTTCATGGTTGAAAATGTTGATAATGATAAAAGTGATATAGTATCGTTTTATATAATGAAAAAAAGTACTGTTAAAGTTCAGTTAGCTAAATTAAATTGGTCAAATTCATTGGCCAAAAATTAGCCAATGAAATGAGTAAATTAAAAGTTCAGAAATTCGAAATTTCATTGGTCAAAATTTAGCCAATGAATTGAGAGAATTTAAAGTTCAAAAATTCAAAAATTCAAAAATTCAAAATTCAAATTTCAAAAATTCAAAAAATTCAAAATTCAAATTTCAATTCAATTTTCAAAATTCAATTCAAATTCAAAATTCAAAAATTCAAAAATTCAAAAATTCAAAACTCAAAAACTCAAAAATTCAAAAATTCAAAAAGTCAAAAATTCAAAAATTAAAAATCAAAAATTCAAAATTCAAAAATTCAAAATTCAAAAATCAAAAATTCAAAAATCAAAAGTTCAAAAATTAAAATTCAAAATTCAAAAATTCAAAATTCAAAAATTCAAAAAATTCAAAATTCAAAAAATTCCAAAAATCAAAAATTTAAAATTCAAAAATTCGAAAATTCAAAAATTCAAAAATCAAAAAATTCAAAATTTAAAAAATTCAAAAATTCAAATTCAAAAATTCAAAAATTCAAAATCAAATTCAAATTCAAAAATTCTCAAAATTCGAAAAAACTAGTCATTTTTTTGCGAGAAGAAATTTTTTCATGTTAAGACTGAGAAGAATTTTTGGGCGTTTTAGACTATTTGGAACTAATGGTATAGGAAAAATTCTCAAAATTTTCGAAAAAAACTTAGTCATTTTTTTGCAGAGAAAATTTTTTTCATGTAAGAATGAGAGTAATTTTCTGGGCGTTTTAGACTATTTGGAACCTAATGGTATAGGAAAAAATTCTCAAATTTTCGAAAAAAAACTTAGTCATTTTTTTGCCGAGAAGAAATTTTTCATGTAAGAATGAGAGTAATTTTTCTGGGCGTTTTAGACTATTTGGAACCTAATGGTATAGGAAAAAATTCTCAAAATTTTCGAAAAAAACTTAGTCATTTTTTGCCGAGCAGAAATTTTTTCATGTAAGAATGAGAGTAATTTTTCTGGGCGTTTTAGACTATTTGGAACCTAATGGTATAGGAAAAAATTCTCAAAATTTTCGAAAAAAACTTAGTCATTTTTTTGCCGAGCAGAAATTTTTTCATGTAAGAATGAGAGTAATTTTTCTGGGCGTTTTAGACTATTTGGAACCTAATGGTATAGGAAAAAATTCTCAAAATTTCGAAAAAAACTTAGTCATTTTTTTGCCGAGCAGAAATTTTTCATGTAAGAATGAGAGTAATTTTTCTGGCGTTTTAGACTATTTGGAACCTAATGGTAGGAAAAAATTCTCAAAATTTTCGAAAAAAACTTAGTCATTTTTTTGCCGAGCAGAAATTTTTTCATGTAAGAATGAGAGTAATTTTTCTGGGCGTTTTAGACTATTTGGAACTAATGGTATAGGAAAAAATTCTCAAAATTTTCGAAAAAAAACTTAGTCATTTTTTGCCGAGCAGAAATTTTTTCATGTAAGAATGAGAGTAATTTTCTGGGTGTTTTAGACTATTTGGAACCTAATGGTATAGGAAAAAATTCTCAAAATTTTCGAAAAAAACTTAGTCATTTTTTTGCCGAGCAGAAATTTTTCATGTAAGAATGAGAGTAATTTCTGGGCGTTTTAGACTATTTGGAACCTAATGGTATAGGAAAAAATTCTCAAAATTTTCGAAAAAAACTTAGTCATTTTTTTGCCGAGCAGAAATTTTTTCATGTAAGAATGAGAGTAATTTTTCTGGGCGTTTAAGACTATTTGGAACCTAATGGTATAGGAAAAAATTCTCAAAATTTTGAAAAAAACTTAGTCATTTTTTTGCCGAGCAGAAATTTTTTCATGTAAGAATGAGAGTAATTTTTCTGGGCGTTTTAGACTATTTGGAACCTAATGGTATAGGAAAAAATTCTCAAAATTTTCGAAAAAAACTTAGTCATTTTTTTGCCGAGCAGAAATTTTTCATGTAAGAATGAGAGTAATTTTTCTGGGCGTTTTAGACTATTTGGAGCCTAATGGTAAAGGAAAAAATTCTCAAAATTTCGAAAAAAACTTAGTCATTTTTTGCCGAGCAGAAATTTTTTCATGTAAGAATGAGAGTAATTTTTCTGGGCGTTTTAGACTATTTGGAGCCTAATGGTAAAGGAAAAATTCTCAAAATTTCGAAAAAAACTTAGTCATTTTTTGCCGAGCAGAAATTTTTCATGTAAGAATGAGAGTAATTTTCTGGGCGTTTTAGACTATTTGGAGCCTAATGGTAAAGGAAAAAATTCTCAAAATTTTCGAAAAAAACTTAGTCATTTTTTTGCCCGAGCAGAAATTTTTTCATGTAAGAATGAGAGTAATTTTTCTGGGTGTTTATAGACTATTTGGAACCTAATGGTATAGGAAAAAATTCTCAAAATTTTCGAAAAAACTTAGTCATTTTTTTGCCGAGCAGAAATTTTTTCATGTAAGAATGAGAGTAATCTTTCTGGGCGTTTTAGACTATTGGAACCTAATGGTATAGGAAAAAATTCTCAAAATTTTCGAAAAAAACTTAGTCATTTTTTTGCCGAGCAGAAATTTTTTTCATGTAAGAATGAGAGTAATTTTTCTGGGCGTTTAAGACTATTTGGAACCTAATGGTATAGGAAAAAATATTCAAAATTTTTGAAAAAAAACTTAGTCATTTTTTTGCCGAGCAGAAATTTTTTCATGTAAGAATGAGAGTAATTTTTCTGGGCGTTTTAGACTATTTGGAACCTAATGGTATAGGAAAAAATTCTCAAAATTTTCGAAAAAAACTTAGTCATTTTTTTGCCGAGCAGAAATTTTTTCATGTAAGAATGAGAGTAATTTTTCTGGGCGTTTTAGACTATTTGGAGCCTAATGGTAAAGGAAAAAATTCTCAAAAATTTCGAAAAAAACTTAGTCATTTTTTTGCCGAGCAGAAATTTTTTCATGTAAGAATGAGAGTAATTTTTCTGGGTGTTTTAGACTATTTGGAACCTAATGGTATAGGAAAAAATTCTCAAAATTTTCGAAAAAAACTTAGTCATTTTTTTGCCGAGCAGAAATTTTTTCATGTAAGAATGAGAGTAATCTTTCTGGGCGTTTTAGACTATTTGGAACCTAATGGTATAGGAAAAAATTCTCAAAATTTTCGAAAAAAACTTAGTCATTTTTTTGCCGAGCAGAAATTTTTTTCATGTAAGAATGAGAGTAATTTTTCTGGGCGTTTAAGACTATTTGGAACCTAATGGTATAGGAAAAAATATTCAAAATTTTTGAAAAAAACTTAGTCATTTTTTTGCCGAGCAGAAATTTTTTCATGTAAGAATGAGAGTAATTTTTCTGGCGTTTTAGACTATTTGGAGCCTAATGGTAAAGGAAAAAATTCTCAAAAATTTCGAAAAAAACTTAGTCATTTTTTTGCCGAGCAGAAATTTTTTCATGTAAGAATGAGAGTAATTTTTCTGGGCGTTTTAGACTATTTGGAACCTAATGGTATAGGAAAAAATTCTCAAAATTTTCGAAAAAAACTTAGTCATTTTTTTGCCGAGCAGAAATTTTTTCATGTAAGAATGAGAGTAATTTTTCTGGGCGTTTTAGACTATTTGGAACCTAATGGTATAGGAAAAAATTCTCAAAATTTTCGAAAAAAACTTAGTCATTTTTTTGCCGAGCAGAAATTTTTTCATGTAAGAATGAGAGTAATTTTTCTGGGCGTTTTAGACTATTTGGAACCTAATGGTATAGGAAAAAATTCTCAAAATTTTCGAAAAAAACTTAGTCATTTTTTTGCCGAGCATAAATTTTTTCATTTAAGAATGAGAGTAATTTTTCTTGGCTTTTAGACTTTTTGGAGCCTATGGTTTAGGTTTAAGATTTAGGGCTAGGGATGGGGCTATGGTTAGGGTGAGTTGCCAAAATAGGAGGCGTTTAAGGATTAGTTTAGAGTTAAGGTCCTGGGAAATTTAAGGATAAGGCATTAGAAAGGTAATGCAGAGTGATTTATAATGTCCTAATTTGGTAAGCAATTTCCTATTAAAGGAAACTTACCTTAGCCGGTATTTCAGGCTGTTATTAACTCATTTCCCTTTTGAGGGGGATAATGGGTTAGGGTAAAAAAATGGGTATAATCATTAAAAAGTGCGGATTAACACTCCACATTCCGATCTGGGAAAGGGCCTTGTTGCCACAGTGGCTTAATTGTGAGAACCAATAGAAAATAGTTTCTTGGTTTGGTCTGCACGAGACAGGATAAAATAAAAATAATTGGGTTGAATTTGTTAATTTTATTTCATGATTACAACTAAATAGACTGAAAAGAGTTAAAAAAGCTAAAAAAAAACCTAATGGCCTAATTGGTTTAACATTTGGCACGAATTATTTGTTGGCCAATTGATTTGAAAATCCGGTAGCCGATGATTGGGTATCCACCTATTGCTTCGAGTTCAGCCTTGTCCAGTAGGAGGTCGCAAGCTGATCTTAATAGAGCTACTACGTTTGGCATGTTTTTATTGTAGTGTAATATGAAAGGGGTCCTAAGCATAGCCTGTTTATTGTTATAGGAAAGATAATTGTTTCGTTTCCGGTATTTGATACGTCTAATCTTCTTTTCCACGGTGTTGAACTTGTGTCCCTTTTGAATTAAATTGTGAAGAAGAAATTTGGAGTGGTAGACATAAGTGCTAAATGAGGAGCAGTTCCTTACGTGCCTAATTGCTTGTGAAAGGCCGATGTTTTTGAGACAATGTGGAGGGTGGTTGCTAGCTGAGTGTAAGTATGCAAAGGAGTCCGTTGGTTTATAGAAGGTTTCTGTTTTAAGGGAGCCCTCTTTGGAGATGCTGATAGTCAAGTCCAAATAGTCCAGAGACTTGCCATGGGTAACTGTGAATTTAAGAGTTGGATGAAGTTTATTTAGTTCAGCGACGAAGGACAGCAGACTATCAGTACCCTGTGTCCAAATGCCGAAACCATCGTCACGGTACTGTCTGTAGAAAAAGGGAAGTTTATTTATGATAGAAAATGCTGATTGCATCCATTCACAAATAAATAGGTCGGAAGCTGAACAGGCACAAGGTGTTCCCATTGCTATACCATGTATTTGGTGGTAGAAAAAGTTGTCAAATTGAAAAAAGTTATTGTAGAGTACTATTTTAAGAAGGTATTTGACAAAGTCCAATGAATAGGTAGCATCTTTGTATTTTAGGAGGGCTGCTGAGGAGTTAGATATTGTGTTTAGGATGGAGCTAATTAATTCATTGAGTGGGATATTGGTATACATGCCGACTACGTCCAATGAGAAAAGAATGCTTGTTGAGGGTTCAAGAAGCGGAAAGAGAGGATAGATCTTTTAGCAAAGAGGCCGAATCCTTAAGATAAAGTGGGTTTAAAGGTACAAAAGGTTGCAGTAGAAAGTCAAGAAAAATTGAAAGCCGTTCTGTTGGGTGTCCATTACCGCTTGCAATAGGCCGAAATGATACAGGAAGTTTGTGAATCTTTGGAAGACCGTAGAGAAAAGGGCATCTAGCTGTTCCTTTGATGGGAAGAAGAAGATTGTATGTTTTTGTGGAAATTATACCCCATCGTTTGAGGTTGAGTAGTGATTTGGTCAGTCTGGCGAGTAGTGGAAGAGTTGGGTCTGAGTCCACCTTGCGGAAAAAGTCAGGAGACGAGTCGAGGTATTTTTGGATACCATTGGTGTAAAATGTCTTGTCCATGATAACAATTCCGCTGCCTTTGTCGGCTGGTTTGAGAACAAGTGATGGATTGTTTTTAAAAAAAGAGACCGTTTGTTTGATTAAGTTAGAGGTCTGCTTTTCCTTTGGAAGTAAGGGTCTGTTGTTTGAGGTGTTTGTTATAAGCACCCTGTGTAAATGTTTTGCTAGAGAAGAAAGTGGGAGTGATTGAGGAGGTTGCTTTTTTTGAGTGATCCGTAAAGACTTGGGGAGGAATCGGTCGCAATTAGGCTCGTTTAAAGTAGTTTTGGCTTTTTGGTGGTTATGCCAGAAGTATTTCCATTTAAGGCGGTACTCGAGATCTGCAGTTTCTGAGTCTAAAAGGTGGTGGGATACTCTGGTAAGGTTGGGACAAAGTTAAGACCTAGTGAGAGACACTCAGATACGTGGTCAGGGATGGTCTTTGTTGGGTACATGGAAATGAGGAAGATCCCTTTCGAGAATTCATTTAGAGGGTAAAGGCGTTCCTTGTCCGCGAATTGTGTAATTTTTCCTTCGGAATGGATGGATGGCCTCGAGGAGTGGCTGTTCAGACTGTTTATCAATTCTCTGATCACTTGGATAGAGGTTTGGTCGCAGTAGGGGATATTTGGTACTTTGAGTTTGGCCAGAGTGGTAGCGTGGTCGCAATTGAGATGCTTTTTGAGGGGCTGTGTAATGAGTGGGTTCAGACGAATTAAATTACGTATGTCGCACCACTCTTTGTCATTGCTATAGTAATTTTCACAGGAGTCCCAAGCATGGTCAATAGGTCCGAGGACTGATAGATTATTTCTGGTTGTATTAATACAATTTTGGATTGCACACAAGTAAGTGGTGTTAATGGTTTCTACGGTCTTGAGAATAAGGGTTTTATGGCATAGATTGAGTTTGTGCAAGAGTGTGTAGTTAATTGATATGAAGTGAGGAGGGAGACCTAGTTTTACTCGAAGGCGAGTAGCTTGTTCCGTGCTACAGAGGAGGTTGAGGCGTCGAATCATTTTTTTGATTTTAAACCGATGGTTAAGGCGCTGTTTTTCCAAAAGTGTTAGAGTTGAAATAACATAGGGATCCCCATCGTCAGTAACCACATCCAGAAGTAGTTGTTTGACAGGATCTAAGGAGACAAAGTTGCATATTTAGAAAGTTTTGAATTGATAAGTAAAAGAGGGGGAAGGAAGTAATATAAAGCCAAAAAACTTAGTCATTTTTTTGCCCAGCAGAAATTTTTTCATGTAAGAATGAGAGTAATTTTTCTGGGCGTTTTAGACTATTTGAAACCTAATGGTATAGGAAAAAATTCTCAAAATTTTCGAAAAAAACTTAGTCATTTTTTTGCCGAGCAGAAATTTTTTCATGTAAGAATGAGAGTAATTTTTCTGGGCGTTTTAGACTATTTGGAACCTAATAGTATAGGAAAAAATTCCTGATTTTCCGAATAGATTTAGTCATTCTTTGAGAGAGTCTTGGAAGAGAAAGTTAATTATTAAGGAAGTGCTTATTAACAAAAAATATATAAATATATAAAAAAATGAAGAAAAACTTAAACAAAGGCGTAAATTTATTCCTGGACGCTGGGGGGCAGGCCGAGTTGGGTTCGACGGGCCGTGATATAATCAGACAAAAGTGAGGGCAGCTCTGAGTCCGGAGTGTCCCTGCAAATGTTTCCCAATTTTTGGATAATCTTGTGAGGAATCGGTAGGACTTGCATTCTGGAGCCTGATGGTGCAGATGTCCAGCTGGGGTGTGAGGGCTTCTGGTAGTCAGGATAGCGCAACTCGTATGCACATTTTGTAATAAGTGCGTCTCGTGAGAGGATGAGGTTTTCCTTGTCAGGTTTGGATGCTGATTTTTGGAGAGGTTCGATGCGGACTCGCTTTGATGGAGCTTCGATTGCGACTATGTCCGGGAGTGGTGAGGTAGGCGGTTTAAGGGGTGATGAGCTTTTGGATGAAGATTCTTGCTTAGTTCCAGGGGTGGGTTGTATAGCTTTTAAAATTGACCTGGGACTCAAGGCAGGAAAAGGCTTGGTGTGTGGTGGGTCTGTCAACTTTATTGGACTTAGACCAATGTCCGAAGTGCAGGGTCGTTTGGTTGGAGCTGTCTTAGTGAGGTAAGCCCCGTTCTCTATTTTGTTGTGGCCAATGAATGTGATCAAGGATTTATACTCTTCGAGGGTATCCTCTACGGTCTTGTTAACGTGTGTTAATGCTGAGTGTGTGCTCGTGCGGTCAAATGTGTCTCGAGGAAAGAGTGAGAAAGACTTTGAGGTAAAATAGTCATTGGAATCTGCAAGGGTAAAATGAGCAAAGTCTGGTGATTTAATCAGGTGCTGATGAAGCTCCATGATGATGTTGGCTATGTGCAGAGGCTGGCTATAGTGAGAGCCACAATAATTTGCTGGATAGTGTGGTGAGTCTGTTCCAATAAGCAACCTGTCTAATATTTGCTTGTTTTTAAGGAGTTGAGTAATTCCTGTCGAGAATTTGTACTCCAGACATTTTCCATTAATTGTGAAAAAGTAATTTTCTGATCTTGGTAATACTTTCTGGCAGAATTGGGTGAAGTGTTCTGGTCCGTTGTTGTTTAGATTTTGCCAGATGATTGTAGAATTCCCACATGCCAGGTCGCCAATACTGTCTATGTCTCTTGGTGAGCTAGAGATGAGAACCGGTGGACCTGAGCCGCGGCAGCCTGATAAGAAGTCCCAGAAGTCCGGAGTTTGTGGGCTGTTCTCCAATGGGATTGTGAGGGGCCCATAGCCCGCTGTGACTTTGTCATTATTCAGAGTGGTAAGGTGTCCTGAAAGTCGGGTAAAAAATGGCTTAGGCGCGTTTGTTTTTGGGTGGACACCGTAGGATCGGGCCACGTGTATGTTGGGGTTTGTAAATTTGACTGGATTAGTCCAGTCCATGGGATCTAATACGCAGTCATTAATGAAAAGGTCGCAATTGACCGGTATGCGCATTGTGCTTAAGTTCTTGTGTCGGCGGCTCAACCTATTCAGGTGAGCAACATGGTCAAAGAGGATCAGTCTGTCCCCCATGCGTCTTAAGTGCTGTTTTAAACAGTCATTGTTGCGGCAGGTGTCAAACCAGAAGTTGTACTCGCAAAGCTGGTTCTTATTACCTAGATGAGAAAGAATTAGAATTGGGGTGGTCTTAATCCTAGAGGGTCCAAGAATTTTGCTTGGGAGGTCTGAAATGTTATCTTATGGTTTGGGTAGTTTCCCAGGGGCTTGCCTGGTTTTTCAAGGCTACTGTAGACGATGAGTGAATGCCTAAGCACTCTGAGTGCTTTCGGCGAGTGTTCGTTGCCTTAATTGATTTGCTTTCTGATTTTCTTAGTCCAAGAGTGCTCAGTACAGCTAGTGCTGGTACAGTCAAGCTCCAGTTGGATAGTTGGGACTCTAAGTTTGAGTAAGTCGGCTAGGGGCCGGGCCTGCTCAAGACTTAAGAGGCTCTGAGTAGATCATGTCAAGGGATCCACTCAACAAAACGGCTATATCAAGGAACCGGAATTGTTAGAGCATTGAAATTATAATTGACCTCGTAGGATAAAGGACCGAATGAAATTCTGGCTCTGAGCAGACCATATCAAGGGGTCCACCCAACAAGCCGGCCATTTCTAGGGACCGAACTCGCTTAAGCACCATTCAATCATTCTGACCTAGTTGGATAAAAGAAGGATAAAAGACTTATATCATTTCTGACTACCAAATTGAACTAAGCTCTAAAATAGGCATCACTTCATCAGGGGTTGGAAGTACCTAGCATGGTTTCTGTCAACTGTTGACCAACCCAACCATGCAGTTCAATGTGATAATCATAATGATGGAAATAGAAAAATTTAGAATTTTTTAAAAATTTATTCAAAATTATACCTTTGCTTGGACCCTTGTTTGGTGCTGGATGCGGACCGTTGGAGATTGGAGGATTTGGAGGGAAGAATGTCGAGACTCTCGGTTGGCTCTTCATGGTTGAAAATGTTTGATAATGATAAAAGTGATAATAGTTATCGTCTTTTATATAATGAAAAAAAGTACTGTTAAAGTTCAGTTAGCTAAATTAAAATTGGTCAAATTTCATTGGCCAAAAATTAGCCAATGAAATTGAGTAAATTAAAAGTTCAGAAATTCGAAATTTCATTGGTCAAAATTTAGCCAATGAAATTGAGAGAATTTAAAAGTTCAAAAATTCAAAAATTCAAAAATTCAAAAATTCAAAAATTTAAAAATTCAAAAATTCAAAAATTCAAAAATTCAAAAATTCAAAAATTTAAAAATTCAAAAATTCAAAAATTCAAAAATTCAAAAATTCAAAAATTCAAAAATTCAAAAATTCAAAAATTCAAAAATTCAAAAACTCAAAAACTCAAAAATTCAAAAATTCAAAAATTCAAAAATTCAAAAATTTAAAAATTCAAAAATTCAAAAATTCAAAAATTCAAAAATTCAAAAATCCAAAAATTCAAAAATCCAAAAGTTCAAAAATTTAAAAATTCAAAAATTCAAAAATTCAAAAATTCAAAAATTCAAAAATTCAAAAATTCAAAAATCCAAAAATCCAAAAATTTAAAAATTCAAAAATTCGAAAATTCAAAAATTCAAAAATTCAAAAATTCAAAAATTTAAAAATTCAAAAATTCAAAAATTCAAAAATTCAAAAATTCCAAAATTCAAAAATTCAAAAATTCAAAAATTCTCAAGAATTCCGAAAAAAACTTAGTCATTTTTTTGCAGAGAAGAAATTTTTTCATGTAAGAATGAGAGTAATTTTTCTGGGCGTTTTAGACTATTTGGAACCTAATGGTATAGGAAAAAATTCTCAAAATTTTCGAAAAAAACTTAGTCATTTTTTTGCAGAGAAGAAATTTTTTCATGTAAGAATGAGAGTAATTTTTCTGGGCGTTTTAGACTATTTGGAACCTAATGGTATAGGAAAAAATTCTCAAAATTTTCGAAAAAAAACTTAGTCATTTTTTTGCCGAGCAGAAATTTTTTCATGTAAGAATGAGAGTAATTTTTCTGGGCGTTTTAGACTATTTGGAGCCTAATGGTAAAGGAAAAAATTCTCAAAAATTTCGAAAAAAACTTAGTCATTTTTTTGCCGAGCAGAAATTTTTTCATGTAAGAATGAGAGTAATTTTTCTGGGCGTTTTAGACTATTTGGAGCCTAATGGTAAAGGAAAAAATTCTCAAAATTTTTGAAAAAAACTTAGTCATTTTTTTGCCGAGCAGAAATTTTTTCATGTAAGAATGAGAGTAATTTTTCTGGGTGTTTTAGACTATTTGGAACCTAATGGTATAGGAAAAAATTCTCAAAATTTTCGAAAAAAACTTAGTCATTTTTTTGCCGAGCAGAAATTTTTTCATGTAAGAATGAGAGTAATTTTTCTGGGTGTTTTAGACTATTTGGAACCTAATGGTATAGGAAAAAATTCTCAAAATTTTCGAAAAAAACTTAGTCATTTTTTTGCCGAGCAGAAATTTTTTCATGTAAGAATGAGAGTAATCTTTCTGGGCGTTTTAGACTATTTGGAACCTAATGGTATAGGAAAAAATTCTCAAAATTTTCGAAAAAAACTTAGTCATTTTTTTGCCGAGCAGAAATTTTTTTCATGTAAGAATGAGAGTAATTTTTCTGGGCGTTTAAGACTATTTGGAACCTAATGGTATAGGAAAAAATATTCAAAATTTTTGAAAAAAACTTAGTCATTTTTTTGCCGAGCAGAAATTTTTTCATGTAAGAATGAGAGTAATTTTTCTGGGCGTTTTAGACTATTTGGAACCTAATGGTATAGGAAAAAATTCTCAAAATTTTCGAAAAAAACTTAGTCATTTTTTTGCCGAGCAGAAATTTTTTCATGTAAGAATGAGAGTAATTTTTCTGGGCGTTTTAGACTATTTGGAGCCTAATGGTAAAGGAAAAAATTCTCAAAAATTTCGAAAAAAACTTAGTCATTTTTTTGCCGAGCAGAAATTTTTTCATGTAAGAATGAGAGTAATTTTTCTGGGCGTTTTAGACTATTTGGAGCCTAATGGTAAAGGAAAAAATTCTCAAAAATTTCGAAAAAAACTTAGTCATTTTTTTGCCGAGCAGAAATTTTTTCATGTAAGAATGAGAGTAATTTTTCTGGGCGTTTTAGACTATTTGGAGCCTAATGGTAAAGGAAAAAATTCTCAAAATTTTTGAAAAAAACTTAGTCATTTTTTTGCCGAGCAGAAATTTTTTCATGTAAGAATGAGAGTAATTTTTCTGGGTGTTTTAGACTATTTGGAACCTAATGGTATAGGAAAAAATTCTCAAAATTTTCGAAAAAAACTTAGTCATTTTTTTGCCGAGCAGAAATTTTTTCATGTAAGAATGAGAGTAATCTTTCTGGGCGTTTTAGACTATTTGGAACCTAATGGTATAGGAAAAAATTCTCAAAATTTTCGAAAAAAACTTAGTCATTTTTTTGCCGAGCAGAAATTTTTTTCATGTAAGAATGAGAGTAATTTTTCTGGGCGTTTAAGACTATTTGGAACCTAATGGTATAGGAAAAAATATTCAAAATTTTTGAAAAAAACTTAGTCATTTTTTTGCCGAGCAGAAATTTTTTCATGTAAGAATGAGAGTAATTTTTCTGGGCGTTTTAGACTATTTGGAACCTAATGGTATAGGAAAAAATTCTCAAAATTTTCGAAAAAAACTTAGTCATTTTTTTGCCGAGCAGAAATTTTTTCATGTAAGAATGAGAGTAATTTTTCTGGGCGTTTTAGACTATTTGGAGCCTAATGGTAAAGGAAAAAATTCTCAAAAATTTCGAAAAAAACTTAGTCATTTTTTTGCCGAGCAGAAATTTTTTCATGTAAGAATGAGAGTAATTTTTCTGGGTGTTTTAGACTATTTGGAACCTAATGGTATAGGAAAAAATTCTCAAAATTTTCGAAAAAAACTTAGTCATTTTTTTGCCGAGCAGAAATTTTTTCATGTAAGAATGAGAGTAATCTTTCTGGGCGTTTTAGACTATTTGGAACCTAATGGTATAGGAAAAAATTCTCAAAATTTTCGAAAAAAACTTAGTCATTTTTTTGCCGAGCAGAAATTTTTTTCATGTAAGAATGAGAGTAATTTTTCTGGGCGTTTAAGACTATTTGGAACCTAATGGTATAGGAAAAAATATTCAAAATTTTTGAAAAAAACTTAGTCATTTTTTTGCCGAGCAGAAATTTTTTCATGTAAGAATGAGAGTAATTTTTCTGGGCGTTTTAGACTATTTGGAGCCTAATGGTAAAGGAAAAAATTCTCAAAAATTTCGAAAAAAACTTAGTCATTTTTTTGCCGAGCAGAAATTTTTTCATGTAAGAATGAGAGTAATTTTTCTGGGCGTTTTAGACTATTTGGAACCTAATGGTATAGGAAAAAATTCTCAAAATTTTCGAAAAAAACTTAGTCATTTTTTTGCCGAGCAGAAATTTTTTCATGTAAGAATGAGAGTAATTTTTCTGGGCGTTTTAGACTATTTGGAACCTAATGGTATAGGAAAAAATTCTCAAAATTTTCGAAAAAAACTTAGTCATTTTTTTGCCGAGCAGAAATTTTTTCATGTAAGAATGAGAGTAATTTTTCTGGGCGTTTTAGACTATTTGGAACCTAATGGTATAGGAAAAAATTCTCAAAATTTTCGAAAAAAACTTAGTCATTTTTTTGCCGAGCATAAATTTTTTCATTTAAGAATGAGAGTAATTTTTCTTGGCTTTTTAGACTTTTTGGAGCCTATGGTTTAGGTTTAAGATTTAGGGCTAGGGATGGGGCTATGGTTAGGGTGAGTTGCCAAAATAGGAGGCGTTTAAGGATTAGTTTAGAGTTAAGGTCCTGGGAAATTTAAGGATAAGGCATTAGAAAGGTAATGCAGAGTGATTTATAATGTCCTAATTTGGTAAGCAATTTTCCTATTAAAGGAAACTTACCTTAGCCGGTATTTCAGGCTGTTATTAACTCATTTCCCTTTTGAGGGGGATAATGGGTTAGGGTAAAAAAATGGGTATAATCATTAAAAAGTGCGGATTAACACTCCACATTCCGATCTGGGAAAGGGCCTTGTTGCCACAGTGGCTTAATTGTGAGAACCAATAGAAAATAGTTTCTTGGTTTGGTCTGCACGAGACAGGATAAAATAAAAATAATTGGGTTGAATTTGTTAATTTTATTTCATGATTACAACTAAATAGACTGAAAAGAGTTAAAAAAGCTAAAAAAAAACCTAATGGCCTAATTGGTTTAACATTTGGCACGAATTATTTGTTGGCCAATTGATTTGAAAATCCGGTAGCCGATGATTGGGTATCCACCTATTGCTTCGAGTTCAGCCTTGTCCAGTAGGAGGTCGCAAGCTGATCTTAATAGAGCTACTACGTTTGGCATGTTTTTATTGTAGTGTAATATGAAAGGGGTCCTAAGCATAGCCTGTTTATTGTTATAGGAAAGATAATTGTTTCGTTTCCGGTATTTGATACGTCTAATCTTCTTTTCCACGGTGTTGAACTTGTGTCCCTTTTGAATTAAATTGTGAAGAAGAAATTTGGAGTGGTAGACATAAGTGCTAAATGAGGAGCAGTTCCTTACGTGCCTAATTGCTTGTGAAAGGCCGATGTTTTTGAGACAATGTGGAGGGTGGTTGCTAGCTGAGTGTAAGTATGCAAAGGAGTCCGTTGGTTTATAGAAGGTTTCTGTTTTAAGGGAGCCCTCTTTGGAGATGCTGATAGTCAAGTCCAAATAGTCCAGAGACTTGCCATGGGTAACTGTGAATTTAAGAGTTGGATGAAGTTTATTTAGTTCAGCGACGAAGGACAGCAGACTATCAGTACCCTGTGTCCAAATGCCGAAACCATCGTCACGGTACTGTCTGTAGAAAAAGGGAAGTTTATTTATGATAGAAAATGCTGATTGCATCCATTCACAAATAAATAGGTCGGAAGCTGAACAGGCACAAGGTGTTCCCATTGCTATACCATGTATTTGGTGGTAGAAAAAGTTGTCAAATTGAAAAAAGTTATTGTAGAGTACTATTTTAAGAAGGTATTTGACAAAGTCCAATGAATAGGTAGCATCTTTGTATTTTAGGAGGGCTGCTGAGGAGTTAGATATTGTGTTTAGGATGGAGCTAATTAATTCATTGAGTGGGATATTGGTATACATGCCGACTACGTCCAATGAGAAAAGAATGCTTGTTGAGGGTTCAAGAAGCGGAAGAGAGGATAGATCTTTTAGCAAAGAGGCCGAATCCTTAAGATAAAGTGGGTTTAAAGGTACAAAAGGTTGCAGTAGAAAGTCAAGAAAAATTGAAAGCCGTTCTGTTGGGTGTCCATTACCGCTTGCAATAGGCCGAAATGATACAGGAAGTTTGTGAATCTTTGGAAGACCGTAGAGAAAAGGGCATCTAGCTGTTCCTTTGATGGGAAGAAGAAGATTGTATGTTTTTGTGGAAATTATACCCCATCGTTTGAGGTTGAGTAGTGATTTGGTCAGTCTGGCGAGTAGTGGAAGAGTTGGGTCTGAGTCCACCTTGCGGAAAAAGTCAGGAGACGAGTCGAGGTATTTTTGGATACCATTGGTGTAAAATGTCTTGTCCATGATAACAATTCCGCTGCCTTTGTCGGCTGGTTTGAGAACAAGTGATGGATTGTTTTTAAAAAAAGAGACCGTTTGTTTGATTAAGTTAGAGGTCTGCTTTTCCTTTGGAAGTAAGGGTCTGTTGTTTGAGGTGTTTGTTATAAGCACCCTGTGTAAATGTTTTGCTAGAGAAGAAAGTGGGAGTGATTGAGGAGGTTGCTTTTTTTGAGTGATCCGTAAAGACTTGGGGAGGAATCGGTCGCAATTAGGCTCGTTTAAAGTAGTTTTGGCTTTTTGGTGGTTATGCCAGAAGTATTTCCATTTAAGGCGGTACTCGAGATCTGCAGTTTCTGAGTCTAAAAAGGTGGTGGGATACTCTGGTAAGGTTGGGACAAAGTTAAGACCTAGTGAGAGACACTCAGATACGTGGTCAGGGATGGTCTTTGTTGGGTACATGGAAATGAGGAAGATCCCTTTCGAGAATTCATTTAGAGGGTAAAGGCGTTCCTTGTCCGCGAATTGTGTAATTTTTCCTTCGGAATGGATGGATGGCCTCGAGGAGTGGCTGTTCAGACTGTTTATCAATTCTCTGATCACTTGGATAGAGGTTTGGTCGCAGTAGGGGATATTTGGTACTTTGAGTTTGGCCAGAGTGGTAGCGTGGTCGCAATTGAGATGCTTTTTGAGGGGCTGTGTAATGAGTGGGTTCAGACGAATTAAATTACGTATGTCGCACCACTCTTTGTCATTGCTATAGTAATTTTCACAGGAGTCCCAAGCATGGTCAATAGGTCCGAGGACTGATAGATTATTTCTGGTTGTATTAATACAATTTTGGATTGCACACAAGTAAGTGGTGTTAATGGTTTCTACGGTCTTGAGAATAAGGGTTTTATGGCATAGATTGAGTTTGTGCAAGAGTGTGTAGTTAATTGATATGAAGTGAGGAGGGAGACCTAGTTTTACTCGAAGGCGAGTAGCTTGTTCCGTGCTACAGAGGAGGTTGAGGCGTCGAATCATTTTTTTGATTTTAAACCGATGGTTAAGGCGCTGTTTTTCCAAAAGTGTTAGAGTTGAAATAACATAGGGATCCCCATCGTCAGTAACCACATCCAGAAGTAGTTGTTTGACAGGATCTAAGGAGACAAAGTTGCATATTTAGAAAGTTTTGAATTGATAAGTAAAAGAGGGGGAAGGAAGTAATATAAAGCCAAAAAACTTAGTCATTTTTTTGCCCAGCAGAAATTTTTTCATGTAAGAATGAGAGTAATTTTTCTGGGCGTTTTAGACTATTTGAAACCTAATGGTATAGGAAAAAATTCTCAAAATTTTCGAAAAAAACTTAGTCATTTTTTTGCCGAGCAGAAATTTTTTCATGTAAGAATGAGAGTAATTTTTCTGGGCGTTTTAGACTATTTGGAACCTAATAGTATAGGAAAAAATTCCTGATTTTCCGAATAGATTTAGTCATTCTTTGAGAGAGTCTTGGAAGAGAAAGTTAATTATTAAGGAAGTGCTTATTAACAAAAAATATATAAATATATAAAAAAATGAAGAAAAACTTAAACAAAGGCGTAAATTTATTCCTGGACGCTGGGGGGCAGGCCGAGTTGGGTTCGACGGGCCGTGATATAATCAGACAAAAGTGAGGGCAGCTCTGAGTCCGGAGTGTCCCTGCAAATGTTTCCCAATTTTTGGATAATCTTGTGAGGAATCGGTAGGACTTGCATTCTGGAGCCTGATGGTGCAGATGTCCAGCTGGGGTGTGAGGGCTTCTGGTAGTCAGGATAGCGCAACTCGTATGCACATTTTGTAATAAGTGCGTCTCGTGAGAGGATGAGGTTTTCCTTGTCAGGTTTGGATGCTGATTTTTGGAGAGGTTCGATGCGGACTCGCTTTGATGGAGCTTCGATTGCGACTATGTCCGGGAGTGGTGAGGTAGGCGGTTTAAGGGGTGATGAGCTTTTGGATGAAGATTCTTGCTTAGTTCCAGGGGTGGGTTGTATAGCTTTTAAAATTGACCTGGGACTCAAGGCAGGAAAAGGCTTGGTGTGTGGTGGGTCTGTCAACTTTATTGGACTTAGACCAATGTCCGAAGTGCAGGGTCGTTTGGTTGGAGCTGTCTTAGTGAGGTAAGCCCCGTTCTCTATTTTGTTGTGGCCAATGAATGTGATCAAGGATTTATACTCTTCGAGGGTATCCTCTACGGTCTTGTTAACGTGTGTTAATGCTGAGTGTGTGCTCGTGCGGTCAAATGTGTCTCGAGGAAAGAGTGAGAAAGACTTTGAGGTAAAATAGTCATTGGAATCTGCAAGGGTAAAATGAGCAAAGTCTGGTGATTTAATCAGGTGCTGATGAAGCTCCATGATGATGTTGGCTATGTGCAGAGGCTGGCTATAGTGAGAGCCACAATAATTTGCTGGATAGTGTGGTGAGTCTGTTCCAATAAGCAACCTGTCTAATATTTGCTTGTTTTTAAGGAGTTGAGTAATTCCTGTCGAGAATTTGTACTCCAGACATTTTCCATTAATTGTGAAAAAGTAATTTTCTGATCTTGGTAATACTTTCTGGCAGAATTGGGTGAAGTGTTCTGGTCCGTTGTTGTTTAGATTTTGCCAGATGATTGTAGAATTCCCACATGCCAGGTCGCCAATACTGTCTATGTCTCTTGGTGAGCTAGAGATGAGAACCGGTGGACCTGAGCCGCGGCAGCCTGATAAGAAGTCCCAGAAGTCCGGAGTTTGTGGGCTGTTCTCCAATGGGATTGTGAGGGGCCCATAGCCCGCTGTGACTTTGTCATTATTCAGAGTGGTAAGGTGTCCTGAAAGTCGGGTAAAAAATGGCTTAGGCGCGTTTGTTTTTGGGTGGACACCGTAGGATCGGGCCACGTGTATGTTGGGGTTTGTAAATTTGACTGGATTAGTCCAGTCCATGGGATCTAATACGCAGTCATTAATGAAAAGGTCGCAATTGACCGGTATGCGCATTGTGCTTAAGTTCTTGTGTCGGCGGCTCAACCTATTCAGGTGAGCAACATGGTCAAAGAGGATCAGTCTGTCCCCCATGCGTCTTAAGTGCTGTTTTAAACAGTCATTGTTGCGGCAGGTGTCAAACCAGAAGTTGTACTCGCAAAGCTGGTTCTTATTACCTAGATGAGAAAGAATTAGAATTGGGGTGGTCTTAATCCTAGAGGGTCCAAGAATTTTGCTTGGGAGGTCTGAAATGTTATCTTATGGTTTGGGTAGTTTCCCAGGGGCTTGCCTGGTTTTTCAAGGCTACTGTAGACGATGAGTGAATGCCTAAGCACTCTGAGTGCTTTCGGCGAGTGTTCGTTGCCTTAATTGATTTGCTTTCTGATTTTCTTAGTCCAAGAGTGCTCAGTACAGCTAGTGCTGGTACAGTCAAGCTCCAGTTGGATAGTTGGGACTCTAAGTTTGAGTAAGTCGGCTAGGGGCCGGGCCTGCTCAAGACTTAAGAGGCTCTGAGTAGATCATGTCAAGGGATCCACTCAACAAAACGGCTATATCAAGGAACCGGAATTGTTAGAGCATTGAAATTATAATTGACCTCGTAGGATAAAGGACCGAATGAAATTCTGGCTCTGAGCAGACCATATCAAGGGGTCCACCCAACAAGCCGGCCATTTCTAGGGACCGAACTCGCTTAAGCACCATTCAATCATTCTGACCTAGTTGGATAAAAGAAGGATAAAAGACTTATATCATTTCTGACTACCAAATTGAACTAAGCTCTAAAATAGGCATCACTTCATCAGGGGTTGGAAGTACCTAGCATGGTTTCTGTCAACTGTTGACCAACCCAACCATGCAGTTCAATGTGATAATCATAATGATGGAAATAGAAAAATTTAGAATTTTTTAAAAATTTATTCAAAATTATACCTTTGCTTGGACCCTTGTTTGGTGCTGGATGCGGACCGTTGGAGATTGGAGGATTTGGAGGGAAGAATGTCGAGACTCTCGGTTGGCTCTTCATGGTTGAAAATGTTTGATAATGATAAAAGTGATAATAGTTATCGTCTTTTATATAATGAAAAAAAGTACTGTTAAAGTTCAGTTAGCTAAATTAAAATTGGTCAAATTTCATTGGCCAAAAATTAGCCAATGAAATTGAGTAAATTAAAAGTTCAGAAATTCGAAATTTCATTGGTCAAAATTTAGCCAATGAAATTGAGAGAATTTAAAAGTTCAAAAATTCAAAAATTCAAAAATTCAAAAATTCAAAAATTTAAAAATTCAAAAATTCAAAAATTCAAAAATTCAAAAATTCAAAAATTTAAAAATTCAAAAATTCAAAAATTCAAAAATTCAAAAATTCAAAAATTCAAAAATTCAAAAATTCAAAAATTCAAAAATTCAAAAACTCAAAAACTCAAAAATTCAAAAATTCAAAAATTCAAAAATTCAAAAATTTAAAAATTCAAAAATTCAAAAATTCAAAAATTCAAAAATTCAAAAATCCAAAAATTCAAAAATCCAAAAGTTCAAAAATTTAAAAATTCAAAAATTCAAAAATTCAAAAATTCAAAAATTCAAAAATTCAAAAATTCAAAAATCCAAAAATCCAAAAATTTAAAAATTCAAAAATTCGAAAATTCAAAAATTCAAAAATTCAAAAATTCAAAAATTTAAAAATTCAAAAATTCAAAAATTCAAAAATTCAAAAATTCCAAAATTCAAAAATTCAAAAATTCAAAAATTCTCAAGAATTCCGAAAAAAACTTAGTCATTTTTTTGCAGAGAAGAAATTTTTTCATGTAAGAATGAGAGTAATTTTTCTGGGCGTTTTAGACTATTTGGAACCTAATGGTATAGGAAAAAATTCTCAAAATTTTCGAAAAAAACTTAGTCATTTTTTTGCAGAGAAGAAATTTTTTCATGTAAGAATGAGAGTAATTTTTCTGGGCGTTTTAGACTATTTGGAACCTAATGGTATAGGAAAAAATTCTCAAAATTTTCGAAAAAAACTTAGTCATTTTTTTGCCGAGCAGAAATTTTTTCATGTAAGAATGAGAGTAATTTTTCTGGGCGTTTTAGACTATTTGGAGCCTAATGGTAAAGGAAAAAATTCTCAAAAATTTCGAAAAAAAACTTAGTCATTTTTTTGCCGAGCAGAAATTTTTTCATGTAAGAATGAGAGTAATTTTTCTGGGCGTTTTAGACTATTTGGAGCCTAATGGTAAAGGAAAAAATTCTCAAAATTTTTGAAAAAAACTTAGTCATTTTTTTGCCGAGCAGAAATTTTTTCATGTAAGAATGAGAGTAATTTTTCTGGGTGTTTTAGACTATTTGGAACCTAATGGTATAGGAAAAAATTCTCAAAATTTTCGAAAAAAACTTAGTCATTTTTTTGCCGAGCAGAAATTTTTTCATGTAAGAATGAGAGTAATTTTTCTGGGTGTTTTAGACTATTTGGAACCTAATGGTATAGGAAAAAATTCTCAAAATTTTCGAAAAAAACTTAGTCATTTTTTTGCCGAGCAGAAATTTTTTCATGTAAGAATGAGAGTAATCTTTCTGGGCGTTTTAGACTATTTGGAACCTAATGGTATAGGAAAAAATTCTCAAAATTTTCGAAAAAAACTTAGTCATTTTTTTGCCGAGCAGAAATTTTTTTCATGTAAGAATGAGAGTAATTTTTCTGGGCGTTTAAGACTATTTGGAACCTAATGGTATAGGAAAAAATATTCAAAATTTTTGAAAAAAACTTAGTCATTTTTTTGCCGAGCAGAAATTTTTTCATGTAAGAATGAGAGTAATTTTTCTGGGCGTTTTAGACTATTTGGAACCTAATGGTATAGGAAAAAATTCTCAAAATTTTCGAAAAAAACTTAGTCATTTTTTTGCCGAGCAGAAATTTTTTCATGTAAGAATGAGAGTAATTTTTCTGGGCGTTTTAGACTATTTGGAGCCTAATGGTAAAGGAAAAAATTCTCAAAAATTTCGAAAAAAACTTAGTCATTTTTTTGCCGAGCAGAAATTTTTTCATGTAAGAATGAGAGTAATTTTTCTGGGCGTTTTAGACTATTTGGAGCCTAATGGTAAAGGAAAAAATTCTCAAAAATTTCGAAAAAAACTTAGTCATTTTTTTGCCGAGCAGAAATTTTTTCATGTAAGAATGAGAGTAATTTTTCTGGGCGTTTTAGACTATTTGGAGCCTAATGGTAAAGGAAAAAATTCTCAAAATTTTTGAAAAAAACTTAGTCATTTTTTTGCCGAGCAGAAATTTTTTCATGTAAGAATGAGAGTAATTTTTCTGGGTGTTTTAGACTATTTGGAACCTAATGGTATAGGAAAAAATTCTCAAAATTTTCGAAAAAAACTTAGTCATTTTTTTGCCGAGCAGAAATTTTTTCATGTAAGAATGAGAGTAATCTTTCTGGGCGTTTTAGACTATTTGGAACCTAATGGTATAGGAAAAAATTCTCAAAATTTTCGAAAAAAACTTAGTCATTTTTTTGCCGAGCAGAAATTTTTTTCATGTAAGAATGAGAGTAATTTTTCTGGGCGTTTAAGACTATTTGGAACCTAATGGTATAGGAAAAAATATTCAAAATTTTTGAAAAAAACTTAGTCATTTTTTTGCCGAGCAGAAATTTTTTCATGTAAGAATGAGAGTAATTTTTCTGGGCGTTTTAGACTATTTGGAACCTAATGGTATAGGAAAAAATTCTCAAAATTTTCGAAAAAAACTTAGTCATTTTTTTGCCGAGCAGAAATTTTTTCATGTAAGAATGAGAGTAATTTTTCTGGGCGTTTTAGACTATTTGGAGCCTAATGGTAAAGGAAAAAATTCTCAAAAATTTCGAAAAAAACTTAGTCATTTTTTTGCCGAGCAGAAATTTTTTCATGTAAGAATGAGAGTAATTTTTCTGGGTGTTTTAGACTATTTGGAACCTAATGGTATAGGAAAAAATTCTCAAAATTTTCGAAAAAAACTTAGTCATTTTTTTGCCGAGCAGAAATTTTTTCATGTAAGAATGAGAGTAATCTTTCTGGGCGTTTTAGACTATTTGGAACCTAATGGTATAGGAAAAAATTCTCAAAATTTTCGAAAAAAACTTAGTCATTTTTTTGCCGAGCAGAAATTTTTTTCATGTAAGAATGAGAGTAATTTTTCTGGGCGTTTAAGACTATTTGGAACCTAATGGTATAGGAAAAAATATTCAAAATTTTTGAAAAAAACTTAGTCATTTTTTTGCCGAGCAGAAATTTTTTCATGTAAGAATGAGAGTAATTTTTCTGGGCGTTTTAGACTATTTGGAGCCTAATGGTAAAGGAAAAAATTCTCAAAAATTTCGAAAAAAACTTAGTCATTTTTTTGCCGAGCAGAAATTTTTTCATGTAAGAATGAGAGTAATTTTTCTGGGCGTTTTAGACTATTTGGAACCTAATGGTATAGGAAAAAATTCTCAAAATTTTCGAAAAAAACTTAGTCATTTTTTTGCCGAGCAGAAATTTTTTCATGTAAGAATGAGAGTAATTTTTCTGGGCGTTTTAGACTATTTGGAACCTAATGGTATAGGAAAAAATTCTCAAAATTTTCGAAAAAAACTTAGTCATTTTTTTGCCGAGCAGAAATTTTTTCATGTAAGAATGAGAGTAATTTTTCTGGGCGTTTTAGACTATTTGGAACCTAATGGTATAGGAAAAAATTCTCAAAATTTTCGAAAAAACTTAGTCATTTTTTTGCCGAGCATAAATTTTTTCATTTAAGAATGAGAGTAATTTTTCTTGGCTTTTTAGACTTTTTGGAGCCTATGGTTTAGGTTTAAGATTTAGGGCTAGGGATGGGGCTATGGTTAGGGTGAGTTGCCAAAATAGGAGGCGTTTAAGGATTAGTTTAGAGTTAAGGTCCTGGGAAATTTAAGGATAAGGCATTAGAAAGGTAATGCAGAGTGATTTATAATGTCCTAATTTGGTAAGCAATTTTCCTATTAAAGGAAACTTACCTTAGCCGGTATTTCAGGCTGTTATTAACTCATTTCCCTTTTGAGGGGGATAATGGGTTAGGGTAAAAAAATGGGTATAATCATTAAAAAGTGCGGATTAACACTCCACATTCCGATCTGGGAAAGGGCCTTGTTGCCACAGTGGCTTAATTGTGAGAACCAATAGAAAATAGTTTCTTGGTTTGGTCTGCACGAGACAGGATAAAATAAAAATAATTGGGTTGAATTTGTTAATTTTATTTCATGATTACAACTAAATAGACTGAAAAGAGTTAAAAAAGCTAAAAAAAAACCTAATGGCCTAATTGGTTTAACATTTGGCACGAATTATTTGTTGGCCAATTGATTTGAAAATCCGGTAGCCGATGATTGGGTATCCACCTATTGCTTCGAGTTCAGCCTTGTCCAGTAGGAGGTCGCAAGCTGATCTTAATAGAGCTACTACGTTTGGCATGTTTTTATTGTAGTGTAATATGAAAGGGGTCCTAAGCATAGCCTGTTTATTGTTATAGGAAAGATAATTGTTTCGTTTCCGGTATTTGATACGTCTAATCTTCTTTTCCACGGTGTTGAACTTGTGTCCCTTTTGAATTAAATTGTGAAGAAGAAATTTGGAGTGGTAGACATAAGTGCTAAATGAGGAGCAGTTCCTTACGTGCCTAATTGCTTGTGAAAGGCCGATGTTTTTGAGACAATGTGGAGGGTGGTTGCTAGCTGAGTGTAAGTATGCAAAGGAGTCCGTTGGTTTATAGAAGGTTTCTGTTTTAAGGGAGCCCTCTTTGGAGATGCTGATAGTCAAGTCCAAATAGTCCAGAGACTTGCCATGGGTAACTGTGAATTTAAGAGTTGGATGAAGTTTATTTAGTTCAGCGACGAAGGACAGCAGACTATCAGTACCCTGTGTCCAAATGCCGAAACCATCGTCACGGTACTGTCTGTAGAAAAAGGGAAGTTTATTTATGATAGAAAATGCTGATTGCATCCATTCACAAATAAATAGGTCGGAAGCTGAACAGGCACAAGGTGTTCCCATTGCTATACCATGTATTTGGTGGTAGAAAAAGTTGTCAAATTGAAAAAAGTTATTGTAGAGTACTATTTTAAGAAGGTATTTGACAAAGTCCAATGAATAGGTAGCATCTTTGTATTTTAGGAGGGCTGCTGAGGAGTTAGATATTGTGTTTAGGATGGAGCTAATTAATTCATTGAGTGGGATATTGGTATACATGCCGACTACGTCCAATGAGAAAAGAATGCTTGTTGAGGGTTCAAGAAGCGGAAGAGAGGATAGATCTTTTAGCAAAGAGGCCGAATCCTTAAGATAAAGTGGGTTTAAAGGTACAAAAGGTTGCAGTAGAAAGTCAAGAAAAATTGAAAGCCGTTCTGTTGGGTGTCCATTACCGCTTGCAATAGGCCGAAATGATACAGGAAGTTTGTGAATCTTTGGAAGACCGTAGAGAAAAGGGCATCTAGCTGTTCCTTTGATGGGAAGAAGAAGATTGTATGTTTTTGTGGAAATTATACCCCATCGTTTGAGGTTGAGTAGTGATTTGGTCAGTCTGGCGAGTAGTGGAAGAGTTGGGTCTGAGTCCACCTTGCGGAAAAAGTCAGGAGACGAGTCGAGGTATTTTTGGATACCATTGGTGTAAAATGTCTTGTCCATGATAACAATTCCGCTGCCTTTGTCGGCTGGTTTGAGAACAAGTGATGGATTGTTTTTAAAAAAAGAGACCGTTTGTTTGATTAAGTTAGAGGTCTGCTTTTCCTTTGGAAGTAAGGGTCTGTTGTTTGAGGTGTTTGTTATAAGCACCCTGTGTAAATGTTTTGCTAGAGAAGAAAGTGGGAGTGATTGAGGAGGTTGCTTTTTTTGAGTGATCCGTAAAGACTTGGGGAGGAATCGGTCGCAATTAGGCTCGTTTAAAGTAGTTTTGGCTTTTTGGTGGTTATGCCAGAAGTATTTCCATTTAAGGCGGTACTCGAGATCTGCAGTTTCTGAGTCTAAAAAGGTGGTGGGATACTCTGGTAAGGTTGGGACAAAGTTAAGACCTAGTGAGAGACACTCAGATACGTGGTCAGGGATGGTCTTTGTTGGGTACATGGAAATGAGGAAGATCCCTTTCGAGAATTCATTTAGAGGGTAAAGGCGTTCCTTGTCCGCGAATTGTGTAATTTTTCCTTCGGAATGGATGGATGGCCTCGAGGAGTGGCTGTTCAGACTGTTTATCAATTCTCTGATCACTTGGATAGAGGTTTGGTCGCAGTAGGGGATATTTGGTACTTTGAGTTTGGCCAGAGTGGTAGCGTGGTCGCAATTGAGATGCTTTTTGAGGGGCTGTGTAATGAGTGGGTTCAGACGAATTAAATTACGTATGTCGCACCACTCTTTGTCATTGCTATAGTAATTTTCACAGGAGTCCCAAGCATGGTCAATAGGTCCGAGGACTGATAGATTATTTCTGGTTGTATTAATACAATTTTGGATTGCACACAAGTAAGTGGTGTTAATGGTTTCTACGGTCTTGAGAATAAGGGTTTTATGGCATAGATTGAGTTTGTGCAAGAGTGTGTAGTTAATTGATATGAAGTGAGGAGGGAGACCTAGTTTTACTCGAAGGCGAGTAGCTTGTTCCGTGCTACAGAGGAGGTTGAGGCGTCGAATCATTTTTTTGATTTTAAACCGATGGTTAAGGCGCTGTTTTTCCAAAAGTGTTAGAGTTGAAATAACATAGGGATCCCCATCGTCAGTAACCACATCCAGAAGTAGTTGTTTGACAGGATCTAAGGAGACAAAGTTGCATATTTAGAAAGTTTTGAATTGATAAGTAAAAGAGGGGGAAGGAAGTAATATAAAGCCAAAAAACTTAGTCATTTTTTTGCCCAGCAGAAATTTTTTCATGTAAGAATGAGAGTAATTTTTCTGGGCGTTTTAGACTATTTGAAACCTAATGGTATAGGAAAAAATTCTCAAAATTTTCGAAAAAAACTTAGTCATTTTTTTGCCGAGCAGAAATTTTTTCATGTAAGAATGAGAGTAATTTTTCTGGGCGTTTTAGACTATTTGGAACCTAATAGTATAGGAAAAAATTCCTGATTTTCCGAATAGATTTAGTCATTCTTTGAGAGAGTCTTGGAAGAGAAAGTTAATTATTAAGGAAGTGCTTATTAACAAAAAATATATAAATATATAAAAAAATGAAGAAAAACTTAAACAAAGGCGTAAATTTATTCCTGGACGCTGGGGGGCAGGCCGAGTTGGGTTCGACGGGCCGTGATATAATCAGACAAAAGTGAGGGCAGCTCTGAGTCCGGAGTGTCCCTGCAAATGTTTCCCAATTTTTGGATAATCTTGTGAGGAATCGGTAGGACTTGCATTCTGGAGCCTGATGGTGCAGATGTCCAGCTGGGGTGTGAGGGCTTCTGGTAGTCAGGATAGCGCAACTCGTATGCACATTTTGTAATAAGTGCGTCTCGTGAGAGGATGAGGTTTTCCTTGTCAGGTTTGGATGCTGATTTTTGGAGAGGTTCGATGCGGACTCGCTTTGATGGAGCTTCGATTGCGACTATGTCCGGGAGTGGTGAGGTAGGCGGTTTAAGGGGTGATGAGCTTTTGGATGAAGATTCTTGCTTAGTTCCAGGGGTGGGTTGTATAGCTTTTAAAATTGACCTGGGACTCAAGGCAGGAAAAGGCTTGGTGTGTGGTGGGTCTGTCAACTTTATTGGACTTAGACCAATGTCCGAAGTGCAGGGTCGTTTGGTTGGAGCTGTCTTAGTGAGGTAAGCCCCGTTCTCTATTTTGTTGTGGCCAATGAATGTGATCAAGGATTTATACTCTTCGAGGGTATCCTCTACGGTCTTGTTAACGTGTGTTAATGCTGAGTGTGTGCTCGTGCGGTCAAATGTGTCTCGAGGAAAGAGTGAGAAAGACTTTGAGGTAAAATAGTCATTGGAATCTGCAAGGGTAAAATGAGCAAAGTCTGGTGATTTAATCAGGTGCTGATGAAGCTCCATGATGATGTTGGCTATGTGCAGAGGCTGGCTATAGTGAGAGCCACAATAATTTGCTGGATAGTGTGGTGAGTCTGTTCCAATAAGCAACCTGTCTAATATTTGCTTGTTTTTAAGGAGTTGAGTAATTCCTGTCGAGAATTTGTACTCCAGACATTTTCCATTAATTGTGAAAAAGTAATTTTCTGATCTTGGTAATACTTTCTGGCAGAATTGGGTGAAGTGTTCTGGTCCGTTGTTGTTTAGATTTTGCCAGATGATTGTAGAATTCCCACATGCCAGGTCGCCAATACTGTCTATGTCTCTTGGTGAGCTAGAGATGAGAACCGGTGGACCTGAGCCGCGGCAGCCTGATAAGAAGTCCCAGAAGTCCGGAGTTTGTGGGCTGTTCTCCAATGGGATTGTGAGGGGCCCATAGCCCGCTGTGACTTTGTCATTATTCAGAGTGGTAAGGTGTCCTGAAAGTCGGGTAAAAAATGGCTTAGGCGCGTTTGTTTTTGGGTGGACACCGTAGGATCGGGCCACGTGTATGTTGGGGTTTGTAAATTTGACTGGATTAGTCCAGTCCATGGGATCTAATACGCAGTCATTAATGAAAAGGTCGCAATTGACCGGTATGCGCATTGTGCTTAAGTTCTTGTGTCGGCGGCTCAACCTATTCAGGTGAGCAACATGGTCAAAGAGGATCAGTCTGTCCCCCATGCGTCTTAAGTGCTGTTTTAAACAGTCATTGTTGCGGCAGGTGTCAAACCAGAAGTTGTACTCGCAAAGCTGGTTCTTATTACCTAGATGAGAAAGAATTAGAATTGGGGTGGTCTTAATCCTAGAGGGTCCAAGAATTTTGCTTGGGAGGTCTGAAATGTTATCTTATGGTTTGGGTAGTTTCCCAGGGGCTTGCCTGGTTTTTCAAGGCTACTGTAGACGATGAGTGAATGCCTAAGCACTCTGAGTGCTTTCGGCGAGTGTTCGTTGCCTTAATTGATTTGCTTTCTGATTTTCTTAGTCCAAGAGTGCTCAGTACAGCTAGTGCTGGTACAGTCAAGCTCCAGTTGGATAGTTGGGACTCTAAGTTTGAGTAAGTCGGCTAGGGGCCGGGCCTGCTCAAGACTTAAGAGGCTCTGAGTAGATCATGTCAAGGGATCCACTCAACAAAACGGCTATATCAAGGAACCGGAATTGTTAGAGCATTGAAATTATAATTGACCTCGTAGGATAAAGGACCGAATGAAATTCTGGCTCTGAGCAGACCATATCAAGGGGTCCACCCAACAAGCCGGCCATTTCTAGGGACCGAACTCGCTTAAGCACCATTCAATCATTCTGACCTAGTTGGATAAAAGAAGGATAAAAGACTTATATCATTTCTGACTACCAAATTGAACTAAGCTCTAAAATAGGCATCACTTCATCAGGGGTTGGAAGTACCTAGCATGGTTTCTGTCAACTGTTGACCAACCCAACCATGCAGTTCAATGTGATAATCATAATGATGGAAATAGAAAAATTTAGAATTTTTTAAAAATTTATTCAAAATTATACCTTTGCTTGGACCCTTGTTTGGTGCTGGATGCGGACCGTTGGAGATTGGAGGATTTGGAGGGAAGAATGTCGAGACTCTCGGTTGGCTCTTCATGGTTGAAAATGTTTGATAATGATAAAAGTGATAATAGTTATCGTCTTTTATATAATGAAAAAAAGTACTGTTAAAGTTCAGTTAGCTAAATTAAAATTGGTCAAATTTCATTGGCCAAAAATTAGCCAATGAAATTGAGTAAATTAAAAGTTCAGAAATTCGAAATTTCATTGGTCAAAATTTAGCCAATGAAATTGAGAGAATTTAAAAGTTCAAAAATTCAAAAATTCAAAAATTCAAAAATTCAAAAATTTAAAAATTCAAAAATTCAAAAATTCAAAAATTCAAAAATTCAAAAATTTAAAAATTCAAAAATTCAAAAATTCAAAAATTCAAAAATTCAAAAATTCAAAATTCAAAAATTCAAAAATTCAAAAATTCAAAAACTCAAAAACTCAAAAATTCAAAAATTCAAAAATTCAAAAATTCAAAAATTTAAAAATTCAAAAATTCAAAAATTCAAAAATTCAAAAATTCAAAAATCCAAAAATTCAAAAATCCAAAAGTTCAAAAATTTAAAAATTCAAAAATTCAAAAATTCAAAAATTCAAAAATTCAAAAATTCAAAAATTCAAAAATCCAAAAATCCAAAAATTTAAAAATTCAAAAATTCGAAAATTCAAAAATTCAAAAATTCAAAAATTCAAAAATTTAAAAATTCAAAAATTCAAAAATTCAAAAATTCAAAAATTCCAAAATTCAAAAATTCAAAAATTCAAAATTCTCAAGAATTCCGAAAAAAACTTAGTCATTTTTTTGCAGAGAAGAAATTTTTTCATGTAAGAATGAGAGTAATTTTTCTGGGCGTTTTAGACTATTTGGAACCTAATGGTATAGGAAAAAATTCTCAAAATTTTCGAAAAAAAACTTAGTCATTTTTTGCAGAGAAGAAATTTTTTCATGTAAGAATGAGAGTAATTTTTCTGGGCGTTTTAGACTATTTGGAACCTAATGGTATAGGAAAAAAATTCTCAAAATTTTCGAAAAAAAACTTAGTCATTTTTTTGCCGAGCAGAAATTTTTCATGTAAGAATGAGAGTAATTTTCTGGGCGTTTTAGACTATTTGGAGCCTAATGGTAAAGGAAAAAATTCTCAAAATTTCGAAAAAAACTTAGTCATTTTTTGCCGAGCAGAAATTTTTTCATGTAAGAATGAGAGTAATTTTCTGGGCGTTTTAGACTATTTGGAGCCTAATGGTAAAGGAAAAAATTCTCAAAATTTTTGAAAAAAACTTAGTCATTTTTTTGCCGAGCAGAAATTTTTTCATGTAAGAATGAGAGTAATTTTTCTGGGTGTTTTAGACTATTTGGAACCTAATGGTATAGGAAAAAATTCTCAAAATTTTCGAAAAAAACTTAGTCATTTTTTTGCCGAGCAGAAATTTTTTCATGTAAGAATGAGAGTAATTTTTCTGGGTGTTTTAGACTATTTGGAACCTAATGGTATAGGAAAAAATTCTCAAAATTTTCGAAAAAAACTTAGTCATTTTTTTGCCGAGCAGAAATTTTTTCATGTAAGAATGAGAGTAATCTTTCTGGGCGTTTTAGACTATTTGGAACCTAATGGTATAGGAAAAAATTCTCAAAATTTTCGAAAAAAACTTAGTCATTTTTTTGCCGAGCAGAAATTTTTTCATGTAAGAATGAGAGTAATTTTTCTGGGCGTTTAGACTATTTGGAACCTAATGGTATAGGAAAAAATTCTCAAAATTTTCGAAAAAAACTTAGTCATTTTTTTGCCGAGCAGAAATTTTTTCATGTAAGAATGAGAGTAATTTTTCTGGGCGTTTTAGACTATTTGGAACCTAATGGTAATAGGAAAAAATTCTCAAAATTTCGAAAAAAACTTAGTCATTTTTTTGCCGAGCAGAAATTTTTTCATGTAAGAATGAGAGTAATTTTTCTGGGCGTTTTAGACTATTTGGAGCCTAATGGTAAAGGAAAAAATTCTCAAAAATTTCGAAAAAAACTTAGTCATTTTTTTGCCGAGCAGAAATTTTTTCATGTAAGAATGAGAGTAATTTTTCTGGGCGTTTTAGACTATTTGGAGCCTAATGGTAAAGGAAAAAATTCTCAAAATTTTCGAAAAAAACTTAGTCATTTTTTTGCCGAGCAGAAATTTTTTCATGTAAGAATGAGAGTAATTTTTCTGGGCTGTTTTAGACTATTTGGAACCTAATGGTATAGGAAAAAATTCTCAAAATTTTTCGAAAAAAACTTAGTCATTTTTTTGCCGAGCAGAAATTTTTTCATGTAAGAATGAGAGTAATCTTTCTGGGCGTTTTAGACTATTTGGAACCTAATGGTATAGGAAAAAATTCTCAAAATTTTCGAAAAAAAACTTAGTCATTTTTTTGCCGAGCAGAAATTTTTTCATGTAAGAATGAGAGTAATTTTTCTGGGCGTTTAGACTATTTGGAACCTAATGGTATAGGAAAAAATATTCAAAATTTTTGAAAAAAACTTAGTCATTTTTTTGCCGAGCAGAAATTTTTTCATGTAAGAATGAGAGTAATTTTTCTGGGCGTTTTAGACTATTTGGAACCTAATGGTATAGGAAAAAATTCTCAAAATTTTCGAAAAAAAACTTAGTCATTTTTTTGCCGAGCAGAAATTTTTTCATGTAAGAATGAGAGTAATTTTTCTGGGCGTTTTAGACTATTTGGAGCCTAATGGTAAAGGAAAAAATTCTCAAAATTTCGAAAAAAACTTAGTCATTTTTTTGCCGAGCAGAAATTTTTTCATGTAAGAATGAGAGTAATTTTTCTGGGTGTTTTAGACTATTTGGAACCTAATGGTATAGGAAAAAATTCTCAAAATTTTCGAAAAAAACTTAGTCATTTTTTTGCCGAGCAGAAATTTTTTCATGTAAGAATGAGAGTAATCTTTCTGGGCGTTTTAGACTATTTGGAACCTAATGGTATAGGAAAAAATTCTCAAAATTTTCGAAAAAAACTTAGTCATTTTTTTGCCGAGCAGAAATTTTTTTCATGTAAGAATGAGAGTAATTTTTCTGGGCGTTTAAGACTATTTGGAACCTAATGGTATAGGAAAAAATATTCAAAATTTTTGAAAAAAACTTAGTCATTTTTTTGCCGAGCAGAAATTTTTTCATGTAAGAATGAGAGTAATTTTTCTGGGCGTTTTAGACTATTTGGAGCCTAATGGTAAAGGAAAAAATTCTCAAAAATTTCGAAAAAAACTTAGTCATTTTTTTTGCCGAGCAGAAATTTTTTCATGTAAGAATGAGAGTAATTTTTCTGGGCGTTTTAGACTATTTGGAACCTAATGGTATAGGAAAAAATTCTCAAAATTTTCGAAAAAAACTTAGTCATTTTTTTGCCGAGCAGAAATTTTTTCATGTAAGAATGAGAGTAATTTTTCTGGGCGTTTTAGACTATTTGGAACCTAATGGTATAGGAAAAAATTCTCAAAATTTTCGAAAAAAACTTAGTCATTTTTTTGCCGAGCAGAAATTTTTTCATGTAAGAATGAGAGTAATTTTTCTGGGCGTTTTAGACTATTTGGAACCTAATGGTATAGGAAAAAATTCTCAAAATTTTCGAAAAAAACTTAGTCATTTTTTTGCCGAGCATAAATTTTTTCATTTAAGAATGAGAGTAATTTTTCTTGGCTTTTTAGACTTTTTGGAGCCTATGGTTTAGGTTTAAGATTTAGGGCTAGGGATGGGGCTATGGTTAGGGTGAGTTGCCAAAATAGGAGGCGTTTAAGGATTAGTTTAGAGTTAAGGTCCTGGGAAATTTAAGGATAAGGCATTAGAAAGGTAATGCAGAGTGATTTATAATGTCCTAATTTGGTAAGCAATTTTCCTATTAAAGGAAACTTACCTTAGCCGGTATTTCAGGCTGTTATTAACTCATTTCCCTTTTGAGGGGGATAATGGGTTAGGGTAAAAAAATGGGTATAATCATTAAAAAGTGCGGATTAACACTCCACATTCCGATCTGGGAAAGGGCCTTGTTGCCACAGTGGCTTAATTGTGAGAACCAATAGAAAATAGTTTCTTGGTTTGGTCTGCACGAGACAGGATAAAATAAAAATAATTGGGTTGAATTTGTTAATTTTATTTCATGATTACAACTAAATAGACTGAAAAGAGTTAAAAAAGCTAAAAAAAAACCTAATGGCCTAATTGGTTTAACATTTGGCACGAATTATTTGTTGGCCAATTGATTTGAAAATCCGGTAGCCGATGATTGGGTATCCACCTATTGCTTCGAGTTCAGCCTTGTCCAGTAGGAGGTCGCAAGCTGATCTTAATAGAGCTACTACGTTTGGCATGTTTTTATTGTAGTGTAATATGAAAGGGGTCCTAAGCATAGCCTGTTTATTGTTATAGGAAAGATAATTGTTTCGTTTCCGGTATTTGATACGTCTAATCTTCTTTTCCACGGTGTTGAACTTGTGTCCCTTTTGAATTAAATTGTGAAGAAGAAATTTGGAGTGGTAGACATAAGTGCTAAATGAGGAGCAGTTCCTTACGTGCCTAATTGCTTGTGAAAGGCCGATGTTTTTGAGACAATGTGGAGGGTGGTTGCTAGCTGAGTGTAAGTATGCAAAGGAGTCCGTTGGTTTATAGAAGGTTTCTGTTTTAAGGGAGCCCTCTTTGGAGATGCTGATAGTCAAGTCCAAATAGTCCAGAGACTTGCCATGGGTAACTGTGAATTTAAGAGTTGGATGAAGTTTATTTAGTTCAGCGACGAAGGACAGCAGACTATCAGTACCCTGTGTCCAAATGCCGAAACCATCGTCACGGTACTGTCTGTAGAAAAAGGGAAGTTTATTTATGATAGAAAATGCTGATTGCATCCATTCACAAATAAATAGGTCGGAAGCTGAACAGGCACAAGGTGTTCCCATTGCTATACCATGTATTTGGTGGTAGAAAAAGTTGTCAAATTGAAAAAAGTTATTGTAGAGTACTATTTTAAGAAGGTATTTGACAAAGTCCAATGAATAGGTAGCATCTTTGTATTTAGGAGGGCTGCTGAGGAGTTAGATATTGTGTTTAGGATGGAGCTAATTAATTCATTGAGTGGGATATTGGTATACATGCCGACTACGTCCAATGAGAAAAGAATGCTTGTTGAGGGTTCAAGAAGCGGAAGAGAGGATAGATCTTTTAGCAAAGAGGCCGAATCCTTAAGATAAAGTGGGTTTAAAGGTACAAAAGGTTGCAGTAGAAAGTCAAGAAAAATTGAAAGCCGTTCTGTTGGGTGTCCATTACCGCTTGCAATAGGCCGAAATGATACAGGAAGTTTGTGAATCTTTGGAAGACCGTAGAGAAAAGGGCATCTAGCTGTTCCTTTGATGGGAAGAAGAAGATTGTATGTTTTTGTGGAAATTATACCCCATCGTTTGAGGTTGAGTAGTGATTTGGTCAGTCTGGCGAGTAGTGGAAGAGTTGGGTCTGAGTCCACCTTGCGGAAAAAGTCAGGAGACGAGTCGAGGTATTTTTGGATACCATTGGTGTAAAATGTCTTGTCCATGATAACAATTCCGCTGCCTTTGTCGGCTGGTTTGAGAACAAGTGATGGATTGTTTTTAAAAAAAGAGACCGTTTGTTTGATTAAGTTAGAGGTCTGCTTTTCCTTTGGAAGTAAGGGTCTGTTGTTTGAGGTGTTTGTTATAAGCACCCTGTGTAAATGTTTTGCTAGAGAAGAAAGTGGGAGTGATTGAGGAGGTTGCTTTTTTTGAGTGATCCGTAAAGACTTGGGGAGGAATCGGTCGCAATTAGGCTCGTTTAAAGTAGTTTTGGCTTTTTGGTGGTTATGCCAGAAGTATTTCCATTTAAGGCGGTACTCGAGATCTGCAGTTTCTGAGTCTAAAAAGGTGGTGGGATACTCTGGTAAGGTTGGGACAAAGTTAAGACCTAGTGAGAGACACTCAGATACGTGGTCAGGGATGGTCTTTGTTGGGTACATGGAAATGAGGAAGATCCCTTTCGAGAATTCATTTAGAGGGTAAAGGCGTTCCTTGTCCGCGAATTGTGTAATTTTTCCTTCGGAATGGATGGATGGCCTCGAGGAGTGGCTGTTCAGACTGTTTATCAATTCTCTGATCACTTGGATAGAGGTTTGGTCGCAGTAGGGGATATTTGGTACTTTGAGTTTGGCCAGAGTGGTAGCGTGGTCGCAATTGAGATGCTTTTTGAGGGGCTGTGTAATGAGTGGGTTCAGACGAATTAAATTACGTATGTCGCACCACTCTTTGTCATTGCTATAGTAATTTTCACAGGAGTCCCAAGCATGGTCAATAGGTCCGAGGACTGATAGATTATTTCTGGTTGTATTAATACAATTTTGGATTGCACACAAGTAAGTGGTGTTAATGGTTTCTACGGTCTTGAGAATAAGGGTTTTATGGCATAGATTGAGTTTGTGCAAGAGTGTGTAGTTAATTGATATGAAGTGAGGAGGGAGACCTAGTTTTACTCGAAGGCGAGTAGCTTGTTCCGTGCTACAGAGGAGGTTGAGGCGTCGAATCATTTTTTTTGATTTTAAACCGATGGTTAAGGCGCTGTTTTTTCCAAAAGTGTTAGAGTTGAAATAACATAGGGATCCCCATCGTCAGTAACCACATCCAGAAGTAGTTGTTTGACAGGATCTAAGGAGACAAAGTTGCATATTTAGAAAGTTTTGAATTGATAAGTAAAAGAGGGGGAAGGAAGTAATATAAAGCCAAAAAACTTAGTCATTTTTTTGCCCAGCAGAAATTTTTTCATGTAAGAATGAGAGTAATTTTTCTGGGCGTTTTAGACTATTTGAAACCTAATGGTATAGGAAAAAATTCTCAAATTTTCGAAAAAAACTTAGTCATTTTTTTGCCGAGCAGAAATTTTTTCATGTAAGAATGAGAGTAATTTTTCTGGGCGTTTTAGACTATTTGGAACCTAATAGTATAGGAAAAATTCCTGATTTTCCGAATAGATTTAGTCATTCTTTGAGAGAGTCTTGGAAGAGAAAGTTAATTATTAAGGAAGTGCTTATTAACAAAAAATATATAAATATATAAAAAATGAAGAAAAACTTAAACAAAGGCGTAAATTTATTCCTGGACGCTGGGGGGCAGGCCGAGTTGGGTTCGACGGGCCGTGATATAATCAGACAAAAGTGAGGGCAGCTCTGAGTCCGGAGTGTCCCTGCAAATGTTTCCCAATTTTTGGATAATCTTGTGAGGAATCGGTAGGACTTGCATTCTGGAGCCTGATGGTGCAGATGTCCAGCTGGGGTGTGAGGGCTTCTGGTAGTCAGGATAGCGCAACTCGTATGCACATTTTGTAATAAGTGCGTCTCGTGAGAGGATGAGGTTTTCCTTGTCAGTTTGGATGCTGATTTTTGGAGAGGTTCGATGCGGACTCGCTTTGATGGAGCTTCGATTGCGACTATGTCCGGGAGTGGTGAGGTAGGCGGTTTAAGGGGTGATGAGCTTTTGGATGAAGATTCTTGCTTAGTTCCAGGGGTGGGTTGTATAGCTTTTAAAATTGACCTGGGACTCAAGGCAGGAAAAGGCTTGGTGTGTGGTGGGTCTGTCAACTTTATTGGACTTAGACCAATGTCCGAAGTGCAGGGTCGTTTGGTTGGAGCTGTCTTAGTGAGGTAAGCCCCGTTCTCTATTTTGTTGTGGCCAATGAATGTGATCAAGGATTTATACTCTTCGAGGGTATCCTCTACGGTCTTGTTAACGTGTGTTAATGCTGAGTGTGTGCTCGTGCGGTCAAATGTGTCTCGAGGAAAGAGTGAGAAAGACTTTGAGGTAAAATAGTCATTGGAATCTGCAAGGGTAAAATGAGCAAAGTCTGGTGATTTAATCAGGTGCTGATGAAGCTCCATGATGATGTTGGCTATGTGCAGAGGCTGGCTATAGTGAGAGCCACAATAATTTGCTGGATAGTGTGGTGAGTCTGTTCCAATAAGCAACCTGTCTAATATTTGCTTGTTTTTAAGGAGTTGAGTAATTCCTGTCGAGAATTTGTACTCCAGACATTTTCCATTAATTGTGAAAAAGTAATTTTCTGATCTTGGTAATACTTTCTGGCAGAATTGGGTGAAGTGTTCTGGTCCGTTGTTGTTTAGATTTTGCCAGATGATTGTAGAATTCCCACATGCCAGGTCGCCAATACTGTCTATGTCTCTTGGTGAGCTAGAGATGAGAACCGGTGGACCTGAGCCGCGGCAGCCTGATAAGAAGTCCCAGAAGTCCGGAGTTTGTGGGCTGTTCTCCAATGGGATTGTGAGGGGCCCATAGCCCGCTGTGACTTTGTCATTATTCAGAGTGGTAAGGTGTCCTGAAAGTCGGGTAAAAAATGGCTTAGGCGCGTTTGTTTTTGGGTGGACACCGTAGGATCGGGCCACGTGTATGTTGGGGTTTGTAAATTTGACTGGATTAGTCCAGTCCATGGGATCTAATACGCAGTCATTAATGAAAAGGTCGCAATTGACCGGTATGCGCATTGTGCTTAAGTTCTTGTGTCGGCGGCTCAACCTATTCAGGTGAGCAACATGGTCAAAGAGGATCAGTCTGTCCCCCATGCGTCTTAAGTGCTGTTTTAAACAGTCATTGTTGCGGCAGGTGTCAAACCAGAAGTTGTACTCGCAAAGCTGGTTCTTATTACCTAGATGAGAAAGAATTAGAATTGGGGTGGTCTTAATCCTAGAGGGTCCAAGAATTTTGCTTGGGAGGTCTGAAATGTTATCTTATGGTTTGGGTAGTTTCCCAGGGGCTTGCCTGGTTTTTCAAGGCTACTGTAGACGATGAGTGAATGCCTAAGCACTCTGAGTGCTTTCGGCGAGTGTTCGTTGCCTTAATTGATTTGCTTTCTGATTTTCTTAGTCCAAGAGTGCTCAGTACAGCTAGTGCTGGTACAGTCAAGCTCCAGTTGGATAGTTGGGACTCTAAGTTTGAGTAAGTCGGCTAGGGGCCGGGCCTGCTCAAGACTTAAGAGGCTCTGAGTAGATCATGTCAAGGGATCCACTCAACAAAACGGCTATATCAAGGAACCGGAATTGTTAGAGCATTGAAATTATAATTGACCTCGTAGGATAAAGGACCGAATGAAATTCTGGCTCTGAGCAGACCATATCAAGGGGTCCACCCAACAAGCCGGCCATTTCTAGGGACCGAACTCGCTTAAGCACCATTCAATCATTCTGACCTAGTTGGATAAAAGAAGGATAAAAGACTTATATCATTTCTGACTACCAAATTGAACTAAGCTCTAAAATAGGCATCACTTCATCAGGGGTTGGAAGTACCTAGCATGGTTTCTGTCAACTGTTGACCAACCCAACCATGCAGTTCAATGTGATAATCATAATGATGGAAATAGAAAAATTTAGAATTTTTAAAAATTTATTCAAAAATTATACCTTTGCTTGGACCCTTGTTTGGTGCTGGATGCGGACCGTTGGAGATTGGAGGATTTGGAGGGAAGAATGTCGAGACTCTCGGTTGGCTCTTCATGGTTGAAAATGTTTGATAATGATAAAATGATAATAGTTATCGTCTTTATATATGAAAAAAAGTACTGTTAAAGTTCAGTTAGCTAAATTAAAATTGGTCAAATTTCATTGGCCAAAAATTAGCCAATGAAATTGAGTAAATTAAAAGTTCAGAAATTCGAAATTTCATTGGTCAAAATTTAGCCAATGAAATTGAGAGAATTTAAAAGTTCAAAAATTCAAAAATTCAAAATTCAAAAATTCAAAAATTTAAAAATTCAAAAATTCAAAAATTCAAAAATTCAAAAATTCAAAATTTAAAAATTCAAAATTCAAATTCAAAAATTCAAAAATTCAAAAATTCAAAAATTCAAAAATTCAAAAATTCAAAAATTCAAAAATTCATAAAAACTCAAAACTCAAAATTCAAAAATTCAAAAATTCAAAATTCAAAAATTTAAAAATTCAAAAATTCAAAAATTCAAAAATTCAAAAATTCAAAAATCCAAAAATTCAAAAATCCAAAAGTTCAAAATTTAAAATTCAAAAATTCAAAAATTCAAAAATTCAAAAATTCAAAAATTCAAAAATTCAAAAATCCAAAAATCCAAAAATTTAAAAATTCAAAAATTCGAAAATTCAAAAATTCAAAAATTCAAAATTCAAAAATTTAAAAAATTCAAAAATTCAAAAATTCAAAAATTCAAAAATTCCAAAATTCAAAATTCAAAAATTCAAAATTCTCAAGAATTCCGAAAAAAACTTAGTCATTTTTTTGCAGAGAAGAAATTTTTTCATGTAAGAATGAGAGTAATTTTTCTGGGCGTTTTAGACTATTTGGAACCTAATGGTATAGGAAAAAATTCTCAAAATTTTCGAAAAAAACTTAGTCCATTTTTTTGCAGAGAAGAATTTTTTCATGTAAGAATGAGAGTAATTTTTCTGGGCGTTTTAGACTATTTGGAACCTAATGGTATAGGAAAAAAATCTCAAATTTTCGAAAAAAACTTAGTCATTTTTTGCCGAGCAGAAAATTTTTTCATGTAGAATGAGAGTAATTTTTTCTGGGTGTTTTTAGACTATTTGGAACCTAATGGTATAGGAAAAAATTCTCAACATTTTCGAAAAAACTTAGTCATTTTTTTGCCGAGCAGAAATTTTTTCATGTAAGAATGAGAGTAATTTTTCTGGGTGTTTTAGACTATTTGGAACCTAATGGTAAGGAAAAAAATTCTCAAAATTTTCGAAAAAAACTTAGTCATTTTTTTGCCGAGCAGAAAATTTTTCATGTAAGAATGAGAGTAATCTTTCTGGGCGTTTTAGACTATTTGGAACCTAATGGTATAGGAAAAAATTCTCAAAATTTTCGAAAAAAACTTAGTCATTTTTTTGCCGAGCAGAAATTTTTTTCATGTAAGAATGAGAGTAATTTTTCTGGGCGTTTTAAGACTATTTGGAACCTAATGGTATAGGAAAAAATTCTCAAAATTTTTGAAAAAAACTTAGTCATTTTTTGCCGAGCAGAAATTTTTCATGTAAGAATGAGAGTAATTTTTCTGGGCGTTTTAGACTATTTGGAACCTAATGGTATAAGGAAAAAATTCTCAAAATTTTCGAAAAAAAACTTAGTCATTTTTTTGCCGAGCAGAAATTTTTTCATGTAAGAATGAGAGTAATTTTTCTGGGCGTTTTAGACTATTTGGAACCTAATGGTATAGGAAAAAAATTCTCAAAATTTTCGAAAAAAACTTAGTCATTTTTTTGCCGAGCAGAAATTTTTTCATGTAAGAATGAGAGTAATTTTTCTGGGCGTTTTAGACTATTTGGAGCCTAATGGTAAAGGAAAAAATTCTCAAAAATTTCGAAAAAAACTTAGTCATTTTTTTGCCGAGCAGAAATTTTTTCATGTAAGAATGAGAGTAATTTTTCTGGGCGTTTTAGACTATTTGGAGCCTAATGGTAAGGAAAAAATTCTCAAAATTTTTGAAAAAAACTTAGTCATTTTTTTTGCCGAGCAGAAATTTTTTCATGTAAGAATGAGAGTAATTTTTCTGGGTGTTTTAGACTATTTGGACCTAATGGTATAGGAAAAAATTCTCAAAATTTTCGAAAAAAACTTAGTCATTTTTTTGCCGAGCAGAAATTTTTTCATGTAAGAATGAGAGTAATCTTTCTGGGCGTTTTAGACTATTTGGAACCTAATGGTATAGGAAAAAATTCTCAAAATTTTCGAAAAAAAACTTAGTCATTTTTTTGCCGAGCAGAAATTTTTTTCATGTAAGAATGAGAGTAATTTTTCTGGGCGTTTTAAGACTATTTGGAACCTAATGGTATAGGAAAAAATATTCAAATTTTTGAAAAAAACTTAGTCATTTTTTTGCCGAGCAGAAATTTTTCATGTAAGAATGAGAGTAATTTTTCTGGGCGTTTTAGACTATTTGGAACCTAATGGTATAGGAAAAAATTCTCAAAATTTTCGAAAAAAACTTAGTCATTTTTTTTGCCGAGCAGAAATTTTTTCATGTAAGAATGAGAGTAATTTTTCTGGGCGTTTTAGACTATTTGGAGCCTAATGGTAAAGGAAAAAATTCTCAAAATTTTCGAAAAAAACTTAGTCATTTTTTTGCCGAGCAGAAATTTTTTTCATGTAAGAATGAGAGTAATTTTTCTGGGTGTTTTAGACTATTTGGAACCTAATGGTATAGGAAAAAATTCTCAAAATTTTCGAAAAAAACTTAGTCATTTTTTTTGCCGAGCAGAAATTTTTTCATGTAAGAATGAGAGTAATCTTTCTGGGCGTTTTAGACTATTTGGAACCTAATGGTATAGGAAAAAATTCTCAAAATTTTCGAAAAAAAACTTAGTCATTTTTTTGCCGAGCAGAAATTTTTTTCATGTAAGAATGAGAGTAATTTTTCTGGGCGTTTAAGACTATTTGGAACCTAATGGTATAGGAAAAAATATTCAAATTTTTGAAAAAAACTTAGTCATTTTTTGTTGCCGAGCAGAAATTTTTTCATGTAAGAATGAGAGTAATTTTTCTGGGCGTTTTAGACTATTTGGAGCCTAATGGTAAAGGAAAAAATTCTCAAAAATTTCGAAAAAAACTTAGTCATTTTTTTGCCGAGCAGAAATTTTTCATGTAAGAATGAGAGTAATTTTTCTGGGCGTTTTAGACTATTTGGAACCTAATGGTATAGGAAAAAATTCTCAAAATTTTCGAAAAAAACTTAGTCATTTTTTGCCGAGCAGAAATTTTTCATGTAAGAATGAGAGTAATTTTCTGGGCGTTTTAGACTATTTGGAACCTAATGGTATAGGAAAAAATTCTCAAAATTTTCGAAAAAAACTTAGTCATTTTTTTGCCGAGCAGAAATTTTTTCATGTAAGAATGAGAGTAATTTTTCTGGGCGTTTTAGACTATTTGGAACCTAATGGTATAGGAAAAAATTCTCAAAATTTTCGAAAAAAACTTAGTCATTTTTTTGCCGAGCATAAATTTTTTCATTTAAGAATGAGAGTAATTTTCTTGGCTTTTTAGACTTTTTGGAGCCTATGGTTTAGGTTTAAGATTTAGGGCTAGGGATGGGGCTATGGTTAGGGTGAGTTGCCAAAATAGGAGGCGTTTAAGGATTAGTTTAGAGTTAAGGTCCTGGGAAATTTAAGGATAAGGCATTAGAAAGGTAATGCAGAGTGATTATAATGTCCTAATTTGGTAAGCAATTTTCCTATTAAAGGAAACTTACCTTAGCCGGTATTTCAGGTGTTATTAACTCATTTCCCTTTTGAGGGGGATAATGGGTTAGGGTAAAAAAATGGGTATAATCATTAAAAAGTGCGGATTAACACTCCACATTCCGATCTGGGAAAGGGCCTTGTTGCCACAGTGGCTTAATTGTGAGAACCAATAGAAAATAGTTTCTTGGTTTGGTCTGCACGAGACAGGATAAAATAAAAATAATTGGGTTGAATTTGTTAATTTTATTTCATGATTACAACTAAATAGACTGAAAAGAGTTAAAAAAGCTAAAAAAAAACCTAATGGCCTAATTGGTTTAACATTTGGCACGAATTATTTGTTGGCCAATTGATTTGAAAATCCGGTAGCCGATGATTGGGTATCCACCTATTGCTTCGAGTTCAGCCTTGTCCAGTAGGAGGTCGCAAGCTGATTTAATAGAGCTACTACGTTGGCATGTTTTTATTGTAGTGTAATATGAAAGGGGTCCTAAGCATAGCCTGTTTATTGTTATAGGAAAGATAATTGTTTCGTTTCCGGTATTTGATACGTCTAATCTTCTTTTCCACGGTGTTGAACTTGTGTCCCTTTGAATTAAATTGTGAAGAAGAAATTTGGAGTGGTAGACATAAGTGCTAAATGAGGAGCAGTTCCTTACGTGCCTAATTGCTTGTGAAAGGCCGAGTTTTTGAGACAATGTGGAGGGTGGTTGCTAGCTGAGTGTAAGTATGCAAAGGAGTCCGTTGGTTTATAGAAGGTTTCTGTTTTAAGGGAGCCCTCTTTGGAGATGCTGATAGTCAAGTCCAAATAGTCCAGAGACTTGCCATGGGTAACTGTGAATTTAAGAGTTGGATGAAGTTTATTTAGTTCAGCGACGAAGGACAGCAGACTATCAGTACCCTGTGTCCAAATGCCGAAACCATCGTCACGGTACTGTCTGTAGAAAAAGGGAAGTTTATTTATGATAGAAAATGCTGATTGCATCCATTCACAAATAAATAGGTCGGAAGTGAACAGGCACAAGGTGTTCCCATGCTATACCATGTATTTGGTGGTAGAAAAAGTTGTCAAATTGAAAAAAGTTATTGTAGAGTACTATTTAAGAAGGTATTTGACAAAGTCCAATGAATAGGTAGCATCTTGTATTTTAGGAGGGCTGCTGAGGAGTTAGTATTGTGTTTAGGATGGAGCTAATTAATTCATTGAGTGGGATATTGGTATACATGCCGACTACGTCCAATGAGAAAAGAATGCTTGTTGAGGGTTCAAGAAGCGGAAGAGAGGATAGATCTTTTAGCAAAGAGGCCGAATCCTAAGATAAAGTGGGTTTAAAGGTACAAAAGGTTGCAGTAGAAAGTCAAGAAAAATTGAAAGCCGTTCTGTTGGGTGTCCATTACCGCTTGCAATAGGCCGAAATGATACAGGAAGTTTGTGAATCTTTGGAAGACCGTAGAGAAAAGGGCATCTAGCTGTTCCTTTGATGGAAGAAGAAGATTGTATGTTTTTGTGGAAATTATACCCCATCGTTGAGGTTGAGTAGTGATTTGGTCAGTCTGGCGAGTAGGAAGAGTTGGGTCTGAGTCCACCTGCGGAAAAAGTCAGGAGACGAGTCGAGGTTTTTGGATACCATGGTGTAAAATGCTTGTCCATGATAACAATTCCGCTGCCTTTGTCGGCTGGTTTGAGAACAAGTGATGGATTGTTTTTAAAAAAAGAGACCGTTTGTTTGATTAAGTTAGAGGTCTGCTTTTCCTTTGGAAGTAAGGGTCTGTTGTTTGAGGTGTTTGTTATAAGCACTGTGTAAATGTTTTGCTAGAGAAGAAAGTGGGAGTGATTGAGGAGGTTGCTTTTTTTGAGTGATCCGTAAAGACTTGGGAGGAATCGGTCGCAATTAGGCTCGTTTAAAGTAGTTTGGCTTTTTGGTGGTTATGCCAGAAGTATTTCCATTTAAGGCGGTACTCGAGATCTGCAGTTTCTGAGTCTAAAAGGTGGTGGGATACTCTGGTAAGGTTGGGACAAAGTTACGACCTAGTGAGAGACACTCAGATACGTGGTCAGGGATGGTCTTTGTTGGGTACATGGAAATGAGAAGATCCCTTTCGAGAATTCATTTAGAGGGTAAAGGCGTTCCTTGTCCGCGAATTGTGTAATTTTCCTTCGGAATGGATGATGGCCTCGAGGAGTGCTGTTCAGCTGTTTATCAATTCTGATCACTTGGATAGAGGTTTGGTCGCAGTAGGGGATATTTGGTACTTTGAGTTGGCCAGAGTGGTAGCGTGGTCGCAATTGAGATGCTTTTTGAGGGGCTGTGTAATGAGTGGGTTCAGACGAATTAAATTACGTATGTCGCACCACTCTTTGTCATTGCTATAGTAATTTCACAGGAGTCCCAAGCATGGTCAATAGGTCCGAGGATGATAGATTATTTGGTTGTATTAATACAATTTGGATTGCACACAAGTAAGTGGTGTAATGGTTTCTACGGTCTTGAGAATAAGGGTTTTATGGCATAGATTGAGTTTGTGCAAGAGTGTAGTTAATTGATATGAAGTGAGGAGGGAGACCTAGTTTACTCGAAGGCGAGTAGCTTGTTCCGTGCTACAGAGGAGGTTGAGGCGTCGAATCATTTTTTGATTTTAAAACCGATGGTTAAGGCGCTGTTTTCCAAAAGTGTTAGAGTTGAAATAACATAGGGATCCCCATCGTCAGTAACCACATCCAGAAGTAGTGTTTGACAGGATCTAAGGAGACAAAGTTGCTATTTAGAAAGTTTTGAATGATAAGTAAAAGAGGGGGAAGGAAGTAATATAAAGCCAAAAAACTTAGTCATTTTTTGCCCAGCAGAAATTTTTCATGTAAGAATGAGGAGTAATTTTTCTGGGCGTTTTAGACTATTTGAAACCTAATGGTATAGGAAAAATTCTCAAATTTTCGAAAAAAACTTAGTCATTTTTTGCCGAGCAGAAATTTTTCATGTAAGAATGAGAGTAATTTTTCTGGGCGTTTTAGACTATTTGGAACCTAATAGTATAGGAAAAAATTCCTGATTTTCCGAATAGATTTAGTCATTCTTTGAGAGAGTCTTGGAAGAGAAAGTTAATTATTAAGGAGTGCTTATTAACAAAAAATATAAAATATAAAAAAATGAAGAAAAACTTAAACAAAGGCGTAAATTTCCTGGACGCTGGGGGGCAGGCCGAGTTGGGTTCGACGGGCCGTGATATAATCAGACAAAAGTGAGGGCAGCTCTGAGTCCGGAGTGTCCCTGCAAATGTTTCCCAATTTTTGGATAATCTTGTGAGGAATCGGTAGGACTTGCATTCTGGAGCATGATGGTGCAGATGTCCAGCTGGGGTGTGAGGGCTTCTGGTAGTCAGGATAGCGCAACTCGTATGCACATTTTGTAATAAGTGGTCTCGTGAGAGGATGAGGTTTCCTTGTCAGGTTTGGATGCTGATTTTTGGAGAGGTTCGATGCGGACTCGCTTTGATGGAGCTTCGATTGCGACTATGTCCGGGAGTGGTGAGGTAGGCGGTTTAAGGGGTGATGAGCTTTTGGATGAAGATTTTGCTTAGCAGGGGTGGGTTGTATAGCTTTTAAAATTGACCTGGGACTCAAGGCAGGAAAAGGCTTGGTGTGTGGTGGGTCTGTCAACTTTATTGGACTTAGACCAATGTCCGAAGTGCAGGGTCGTTGGTTGGAGCTGTCTTAGTGAGGTAAGCCCCGTTCTCTATTTTGTTGTGGCCAATGAATGTGATCAAGGATTTATACTCTTCGAGGGTATCCTCTACGGTCTTGTTAACGTGTGTTAATGCTGAGTGTGTGCTCGTGCGGTCAAATGTGTCTCGAGGAAAGAGTGAGAAAGACTTTGAGGTAAAATAGTCATTGGAATCTGCAAGGGTAAAATGAGCAAAGTCTGGTGATTTAATCAGGTGCTGATGAAGCTCCATGATGATGTGGCTATGTGCAGAGGCTGGCTATAGTGAGAGCCACAATAATTTGCTGGATAGTGTGGTGAGTCTGTTCCAATAAGCAACCTGTCTAATATTTGCTTGTTTTTAAGGAGTTGAGTAATTCCTGTCGAGAATTTGTACTCCAGACATTTTCATTAATTGTGAAAAAGTAATTTTCTGATCTTGGTAATACTTTCTGGCAGAATTGGGTGAAGTGTTCTGGTCCGTTGTTGTTAGATTTGCCAGATGATTGTAGAATTCCCACATGCCAGGTCGCCAATACTGTCTATGTCTTGGTGAGCTAGAGATGAGAACCGGTGGACCTGAGCCGCGGCATGATAAGAAGTCCCAGAAGTCCGGAGTTTGTGGGCTGTTCTCCAATGGGATTGTGAGGGGCCCATAGCCCGCTGTGACTTTGTCATTATTCAGAGTGGTAAGGTGTCCTGAAAGTCGGGTAAAAAATGGCTTAGGCGCGTTTGTTTTTGGGTGGACACCGTAGGATCGGGCCACGTGTATGTTGGGGTTTGTAAATTGACTGGATTAGTCCAGCCATGGGATCTAATACGCAGTCATTATGAAAAGGTCGCAATTGACCGGTATGCGCATTGTGCTTAAGTTCTTGTGTCGGCGGCTCAACCTATTCAGGTGAGCAACATGGTCAAAGAGGATCAGTCTGTCCCCCATGCGTCTAAGTGCTGTTTTAAACAGTCATTGTTGCGGCAGTGTCAAACCAGAAGTTGTACTCGCAAGCTGGTTCTTATTACCTAGATGAGAAAGAATTAGAATTGGGGTGGTCTTAATCCTAGAGGGTCCAAGAATTTTGCTTGGGAGGTCTGAAATGTTTCTTATGGTTTGGGTAGTTTCCCAGGGGCTTGCCTGGTTTTTCAAGGCTACTGTAGACGATGAGTGAATGCCTAAGCACTCTGAGTGCTTTCGGCGAGTGTTCGTTGCCTTAATTGATTTGCTTTCTGATTTTCTTAGTCCAAGAGTGCTCAGTACAGCTAGTGCTGGTACAGTCAAGCTCCAGTTGGATAGTTGGGACTCTAAGTTTGAGTAAGTCGGCTAGGGGCCGGGCCGCTCAAGACTTAAGAGGCTCTGAGTAGATCATGTCAAGGGATCCACTCAACAAAACGGCTATATCAAGGAACCGGAATTGTTAGAGCATTGAAATTATAATTGACCTCGTAGGATAAAGGACCGAATGAAATTCTGGCTCTGAGCAGACCATATCAAGGGGTCCACCCAACAAGCGGCCATTTCTAGGGACCGAACTCGCTTAAGCACCATTCAATCATTCTGACCTAGTTGGATAAAGAAGGATAAAAGACTATATCATTTCTGACTACCAAATTGAACTAAGCTCTAAAATAGGCATCACTTCATCAGGGGTTGGAAGTACCTAGCATGGTTTCTGTCAACTGTTGACCAACCCAACCATGCAGTTCAATGTGATAATCATAATGATGGAAATAGAAAAATTTAGAATTTTTTAAAAATTTATTCAAAATTATACCTTTGCTTGGACCCTTGTTTGGTGCTGGATGCGGACCGTGGAGATTGGAGGATTTGGAGGGAAGAATGTCGAGACTCTCGGTTGGCTCTTCATGGTTGAAAATGTTTGATAATGATAAAAGTGATAATAGTTATCGTTTTATATAATTGAAAAAAAGTACTGTTAAAGTTCAGTTAGCTAAATTAAAATTGGTCAAATTTCATTGGCCAAAAATTAGCCAATGAAATTGAGTAAATTAAAAGTTCAGAAATTCGAATTTCATTGGTCAAAATTTAGCCAATGAAATTGAGAGAATTTAAAAGTTCAAAAATTCAAAAATTCAAAAATTCAAAAATTCAAAATTTAAAAATTCAAAAATTCAAAAATTCAAAAAATTCAAAAATTCAAAAATTTAAAATTCAAAATTCAAAAATTCAAAATTCAAAAATTCAAAATTCAAAATTCAAAAATTCAAAATTCAAAAATTCAAAAACTCAAAAACTCAAAAATTCAAAATTCAAAAATTCAAAAATTCAAAAATTTAAAAATTCAAAAATTCAAAATTCAAAAATTCAAAAATTCAAAAATCCAAAAATTCAAAAATCCAAAAGTTCAAAAATTAAAAATCAAAAATTCAAAAATTCAAAATTCAAAAATTCAAAAATTCAAAAATTCAAAAATCCAAAAATCCAAAAATTTAAAAATTCAAAAATTCGAAAATTCAAAAATTCAAAAATTCAAAAATTCAAAATTTAAAATTCAAAAATTCAAAAATTCAAAAATTCAAAAATTCCAAAATTCAAAAATTCAAAAATTCAAAAATTCTCAAGAATTCGAAAAAAACTTAGTCATTTTTTGCAGAGAAGAAATTTTTCATGAAGAATGAGAAATTTTTCTCGTTTTAGACTATTGGAACCTAATGGAAAAAAATTCTCAAAATTTCGAAAAAAACTTAGTCATTTTTTTGCAGAGAAGAAATTTTTTCATGTAAGAATGAGAGTAATTTTTCTGGGCGTTTTAGACTATTTGGAAACTAATGGTATAGGAAAAAATTCTCAAAATTTTCGAAAAAAACTTAGTCATTTTTTGCCGAGCAGAAATTTTTCATGTAAGAATGAGAGTAATTTTTCTGGGCGTTTTAGACTATTTGGAACCTAATGGTATAGGAAAAAATTCTCAAATTTTCGAAAAAAACTTAGTCATTTTTTTGCCGAGCAGAAATTTTTCATGTAAGAATGAGAGTAATTTTTCTGGGCGTTTTAGACTATTTGGAGCCTAATGGTAAAGGAAAAAATTCTCAAAAATTTCGAAAAAAACTTAGTCATTTTTTTGCCGAGCAGAAATTTTTCATGTAAGAATGAGAGTAATTTTCTGGGCGTTTTAGACTATTTGGAGCCTAATGGTAAGGAAAAAATTCTCAAAATTTTTGAAAAAAACTTAGTCATTTTTTTGCCGAGCAGAAATTTTTTCATGTAAGAATGAGAGTAATTTTTCTGGGCGTTTTAGACTATTTGGAACCTAATGGTATAGGAAAAATTCTCAAAATTTTCAAAAAAAACTTAGTCTTTTTTTGCCGAGCAGAAATTTTTTCATGTAAGAATGAGAGTAATTTTTCTGGGTGTTTTAGACTATTTGGAACCTAATGGTATAGGAAAAAATTCTCAAAATTTTCGAAAAAAACTTAGTCATTTTTTTGCCGAGCAGAAATTTTTTCATGTAAGAATGAGAGTAATTTTCTGGGCGTTTTAGACTATTTGGACCTAATGGTATAGGAAAAAATTCTCAAAATTTTCGAAAAAAACTTAGTCATTTTTTGCCGAGCAGAAAATTTTTTCATGTAAGAATGAGAGTAATTTTTCTGGGCGTTTTAAGACTATTTGGAACCTAATGGTATAGGAAAAAATATCTCAAAATTTTGAAAAAAACTTAGTCATTTTTTTGCCGAGCAGAAATTTTTTCATGTAAGAATGAGAGTAATTTTTCTGGGCGTTTTAGACTATTTGGAACCTAATGGTATAGGAAAAAATTCTCAAAATTTCGAAAAAAACTTAGTCATTTTTTGCCGAGCAGAAATTTTTTCATGTAAGAATGAGAGTAATTTTCTGGGCGTTTTAGACTATTTGGAGCCTAATGGTAAAGGAAAAAATTCTCAAAATTTCGAAAAAAACTTAGTCATTTTTTTTGCCCGAGCAGAAATTTTTCATGTAGAATGAGAGTAATTTTTCTGGGCGTTTTAGACTATTTGGGCTAATGGTAAAGGAAAAAATTCTCAAAATTTCGAAAAAAACTTAGTCATTTTTTGCCGAGCAGAAATTTTTTCATGTAAGAATGAGAGTAATTTTTCTGGGCGTTTTAGACTATTTGGCCTAATGGTAAAGGAAAAATTCTCAAAATTTTGAAAAAAACTTAGTCATTTTTTGCCGAGCAGAAATTTTTTCATGTAAGAATGAGAGTAATTTTTCTGGGTGTTTTAGACTATTTGGAACCTAATGGTATAGGAAAAAATTCTCAAAATTTTCGAAAAAAACTTAGTCATTTTTTTGCCGAGCAGAAATTTTTCATGTAAGAATGAGAGTAATTTCTGGGCGTTTTAGACTATTTGGAACCTAATGGTATAGGAAAAAATTCTCAAAATTTTCGAAAAAAACTTAGTCATTTTTTTGCCGAGCAGAAATTTTTCATGTAAGAATGAGAGTAATTTTTCTGGGCGTTTAAGACTATTTGGAACCTAATGGTATAGGAAAAAATATTCAAAATTTTGAAAAAAAACTTAGTCATTTTTTTGCCGAGCAGAAATTTTTTCATGTAAGAATGAGAGTAATTTTTCTGGGCGTTTAGACTATTTGGAACCTAATGGTATAGGAAAAAATCTCAAAATTTTGAAAAAAACTTAGTCATTTTTTGCCGAGCAGAAATTTTTTCATGTAAGAATGAGAGTAATTTTTCTGGGCGTTTTAGACTATTTGGAGCCTAATGGTAAAGGAAAAAATTCTCAAAATTTCGAAAAAAAACTTAGTCATTTTTTGCCGAGCAGAAATTTTTTCATGTAAGAATGAGAGTAATTTTTCTGGGTGTTTAGACTATTTGGAACCTAATGGTATAGGAAAAAATTCTCAAAATTTTCGAAAAAAACTTAGTCATTTTTTTGCCGAGCAGAAATTTTTTCATGTAAGAATGAGAGTAATCTTTCTGGGCGTTTTAGACTATTTGGAACCTAATGGTATAGGAAAAAATTCTCAAAATTTTCGAAAAAAACTTAGTCATTTTTTTGCCGAGCAGAAATTTTTTCATGTAAGAATGAGAGTAATTTTCTGGGCGTTTAAGACTATTTGGAACCTAATGGTATAGGAAAAATATTCAAAATTTTTGAAAAAAACTTAGTCATTTTTTGCCGAGCAGAAATTTTTTCATGTAAGAATGAGAGTAATTTTTCTGGGCTTTTAGACTATTTGGAGCCTAATGGTAAAGGAAAAAATTCTCAAAAATTTCGAAAAAAAACTTAGTCATTTTTTGCCGAGCAGAAATTTTTTCATGTAAGAATGAGAGTAATTTTTCTGGGCGTTTTAGACTATTTGGAACCTAATGGTATAGGAAAAAATTCTCAAAATTTTCGAAAAAACTTAGTCATTTTTTTGCCGAGCAGAAATTTTTCATGTAAGAATGAGAGTAATTTTTCTGGGCGTTTTAGACTATTTGGAACCTAATGGTATAGGAAAAAATTCTCAAAATTTTCGAAAAAAACTTAGTCATTTTTTGCCGAGCAGAAATTTTTCATGTAAGAATGAGATAATTTTTCTGGGCGTTTTAGACTATTTGGAACCTAATGGTATAGGAAAAAATTCTCAAAATTTTCGAAAAAAACTTAGTCATTTTTTTGCCGAGCATAAATTTTTTCATTTAAGAATGAGAGTAATTTTTCTTGGCTTTTTTAGACTTTTTGGAGCCTATGGTTTAGGTTTAAGATTTAGGGCTAGGGATGGGGCTATGGTTAGGGTGAGTTGCCAAAATAGGAGGCGTTTAAGGATTAGTTTAGAGTTAAGGTCCTGGGAAATTTAAGGATAAGGCATTAGAAAGGTAAGCAGAGTGATTTTAATGTCCTAATTTGGTAAGCAATTTCCTATTAAAGGAAACTTACCTTAGCCGGTATTTCAGGCTGTTATTAACTCATTTCCCTTTGAGGGGGGATAATGGGTTAGGGTAAAAAAATGGGTTATCATTAAAAAGTGCGGATTAAACACTCCACATTCCGATCTGGGAAAGGGCCTTGTTGCCACAGTGGCTTAATTGTGAGAACCAATAGAAAATAGTTCTTGGTTTGGTCTGCACGAGACAGGATAAAATAAAAATAATTGGGTTGAATTTGTTAATTTTATTTCATGATTACAACTAAATAGACTGAAAAGAGTTAAAAAGCTAAAAAAAAACCTAATGGCCTAATTGGTTTAACATTTGGCACGAATTATTTTGTTGGCCAATTGATTTGAAAATCCGGTAGCCGATGATTGGGTATCCACCTATTGCTTCGAGTTCAGCCTTGTCCAGTAGGAGGTCGCAAGCTGATCTTAATAGAGCTACTACGTTTGGCATGTTTTTATTGTAGTGTATATGAAAGGGGTCCTAAGCATAGCCTGTTATTGTTATAGGAAAGATAATTGTTTCGTTTCCGGTATTGATACGTCTAATCTTCTTTTCCACGTGTTGAACTTGTGTCCCTTTTGAATTAAATTGTGAAGAAGAAATTTGGAGTGGTAGACATAAGTGCTAAATGAGGAGCAGTTCCTTACGTGCCTAATTGCTTGTGAAAGGCCGATTTTTTGAGACAATGTGGAGGGTGGTTGCTAGCTGAGTGTAAGTATGCAAAGGAGTCCGTTGGTTTATAGAAGGTTTCTGTTTTAAGGGAGCCTCTTTGGAGATGCTGATAGTCAAGTCCAAATAGTCCAGAGACTGCCATGGGTAACTGTGAATTTAAGAGTTGGATGAAGTTATTTAGTTCAGCGACGAAGGACAGCAGACTATCAGTACCCTGTGTCCAAATGCCGAAACCATCGTCACGGTACTGTCTGTAGAAAAAGGGAAGTTTATTTATGATAGAAAATGCTGATTGCATCCATTCACAAATAAATAGGTCGGAAGCTGAACAGGCACAAGGTGTTCCCATTGCTATACCATGTATTTGGTGGTTAGAAAAGTTGTCAAATTGAAAAAAGTTATTGTAGAGTACTATTTTAAGAAGGTATTGACAAAGTCCAATGAATAGGTAGCATCTTTGTATTTTAGGAGGGCTGCTGAGGAGTTAGATATTGTGTTTAGGATGGAGCTAATTAATTCATTGAGTGGGATATTGGTATACATGCCGACTACGTCCAATGAGAAAAGAATGCTTGTTGAGGGTTCAAGAAGCGGAAGAGAGGATAGATCTTTTAGCAAAGAGGCCGAATCCTTAAGATAAAGTGGGTTTAAAGGTACAAAAGGGTGCAGTAGAAAGTCAAGAAAAATTGAAAGCCGTTCTGTTGGGTGTCCATTACCGCTTGCAATAGGCCGAAATGATACAGGAAGTTTGTGAATCTTTGGAAGACCGTAGAGAAAAGGGCATCTAGCTGTTCCTTTGATGGGAAGAAGAAGATTGTATGTTTTTGTGGAAATTATACCCCATCGTTTGAGGTTGAGTAGTGATTTGGTCAGTCTGGCGAGTAGTGGAAGAGTTGGGTCTGAGTCCACCTTGCGGAAAAAGTCAGGAGACGAGTCGAGGTATTTTTGGATACCATTGGTGTAAAATGTCTTGTCCATGATAACAATTCCGTGCCTTTGTCGGCTGGTTTGAGAACAAGTGATGGATTGTTTTTAAAAAAAGAGACCGTTGTTTGTTAAGTTAGAGGTCTGCTTTTCCTTTGGAAGTAAGGGTCTGTTGTTTGAGGTGTTGTTATAAGCACCCTGTGTAAATGTTTTGCTAGAGAAGAAAGTGGGAGTGATTGAGGAGGTTGCTTTTTTTGAGTGATCCGTAAAGACTGGGGAGGAATCGGTCGCAATTAGGCTCGTTTAAAGTAGTTTTGGCTTTTTGGTGGTTATGCCAGAAGTATTTCCATTTAAGGCGGTACTCGAGATCTGCAGTTTCTGAGTCTAAAAAGGTGGTGGGATACTCGGTAAGGTTGGGACAAAGTTAAGACCTAGTGAGAGACACTCAGATACGTGGTCAGGGATGGTCTTTGTTGGGTACATGGAAATGAGGAAGATCCCTTTCGAGAATTCATTTAGAGGGGTAAAGGCGTTCCTTGTCCGCGAATTGTGTAATTTTTCCTTCGGAATGGATGGATGGCCTCGAGGAGTGGCTGTTCAGACTGTTTATCAATTCTCTGATCACTTGGATAGAGGTTTGGTCGCAGTAGGGGATATTTGGTACTTTGAGTTTGGCCAGAGTGGTAGCGTGGTCGCAATGAGATGCTTTTTGAGGGGCTGTGTAATGAGTGGGTTCAGACGAATTAAATTACGTATGTCGCACCACTCTTTGTCATTGCTATAGTAATTTCACAGGAGTCCCAAGCATGGTCAATAGGTCCGAGGACTGATAGATTATTTCTGGTTGTATTAATACAATTTTGGATTGCACACAAGTAAGTGGTGTTAATGGTTTCTACGGTCTTGAGAATAAGGGTTTATGGCATAGATGAGTTTGTGCAAGAGTGTGTAGTTAATTGATATGAAGTGAGGAGGGAGACCTAGTTTTACTCGAAGGCGAGTAGCTTGTTCCGTGCTACAGAGGAGGTTGAGGCGTCGAATCATTTTTTTGATTTTAAACCGATGGTTAAGGCGCTGTTTTTCCAAAAGTGTTAGAGTTGAAATAACATAGGGATCCCATCGTCAGTAACCACATCCAGAAGTAGTTGTTTGACAGGATCTAAGGAGACAAAGTTGCATATTTAGAAAGTTTTGAATTGATAAGTAAAAGAGGGGGAAGGAAGTAATATAAAGCCAAAAAAACTTAGTCATTTTTTTGCCCAGCAGAAATTTTTCATGTAAGAATGAGAGTAATTTTTCTGGGCGTTTTAGACTATTTGAAACCTAATGGTATAGGAAAAAATTCTCAAAATTTTCGAAAAAAAAACTTAGTTTTTTTGCCGAGCAGAAATTTTTTCATGTAAGAATGAGAGTAATTTTTCTGGGCGTTTTAGACTATTTGGAACCTAATAGTATAGGAAAAAATTCCTGATTTTCCGAATAGATTTAGTCATTCTTTGAGAGAGTCTTGGAAGAGAAAGTTAATTATTAAGGAAGTGCTTATTAACAAAAAATATATAAATATATAAAAAAATGAAGAAAAACTTAAACAAAGGCGTAAATTTATTCCTGGACGCTGGGGGGCAGGCCGAGTTGGGTTCGACGGGCCGTGATATAATCAGACAAAAGTGAGGGCAGCTCTGAGTCCGGAGTGTCCCTGCAAATGTTTCCCAATTTTGGATAATCTTGTGAGGAATCGGTAGGACTTGCATTCTGGAGCCTGATGGTGCAGATGTCCAGCTGGGGTGTGAGGGCTTCTGGTAGTCAGGATAGCGCAACTCGTATGCACATTTTGTAATAAGTGCGTCTCGTGAGAGGATGAGGTTTTCCTTGTCAGGTTTGGATGCTGATTTTTGGAGAGGTTCGATGCGGACTCGCTTTGATGGAGCTTCGATTGCGACTATGTCCGGGAGTGGTGAGGTAGGCGGTTTAAGGGGTGATGAGCTTTTGGATGAAGATTCTTGCTTAGTTCCAGGGGTGGGTTGTATAGCTTTTAAAATTGACCTGGGACTCAAGGCAGGAAAAGGCTTGGTGTGTGGTGGGTCTGTCAACTTTATTGGACTTAGACCAATGTCCGAAGTGCAGGGTCGTTGGTTGGAGCTGTCTTAGTGAGGTAAGCCCCGTTCTCTATTTTGTTGTGGCCAATGAATGTGATCAAGGATTTATACTCTTCGAGGGTATCCTCTACGGTCTTGTTAACGTGTGTTAATGCTGAGTGTGTGCTCGTGCGGTCAAATGTGTCTCGAGGGAAAGAGTGAGAAAGACTTTGAGGTAAAATAGTCATTGGAATCTGCAAGGGTAAAATGAGCAAAGTCTGGTGATTTAATCAGGTGCTGATGAAGCTCCATGATGATGTTGGCTATGTGCAGAGGCTGGCTATAGTGAGAGCCACAATAATTTGCTGGATAGTGTGGTGAGTCTGTTCCAATAAGCAACCTGTCTAATATTTGCTTGTTTTTAAGGAGTTGAGTAATTCCTGTCGAGAATTTGTACTCCAGACATTTTCCATTAATTGTGAAAAAGTAATTTTCTGATCTTGGTAATACTTTCTGGCAGAATTGGGTGAAGTGTTCTGCCGTCGTTGTTGTTTAGATTTTGCCAGATGATTGTAGAATTCCCACATGCCAGGTCGCCAATACTGTCTATGTCTCTTGGTGAGCTAGAGATGAGAACCGGTGGACCTGAGCCGCGGCCAGCCTGATAAGAAGTCCCAGAAGTCCGGAGTTTGTGGGCTGTTCTCCAATGGGATTGTGAGGGGCCCATAGCCCGCTGTGACTTTGTCATTATTCAGAGTGGTAAGGTGTCCTGAAAGTCGGGTAAAAAATGGCTTAGGCGCGTTTGTTTTTGGGTGGACACCGTAGGATCGGGCCACGTGTATGTTGGGGTTTGTAAATTTGACTGGATTAGTCCAGTCCATGGGATCTAATACGCAGTCATTAATGAAAAGGTCGCAATTGACCGGTATGCGCATTGTGCTTAAGTTCTTGTGTCGGCGGCTCAACCTATTCAGGTGAGCAACATGGTCAAAGAGGATCAGTCTGTCCCCCATGGTCTTAAGTGCTGTTTTAAACAGTCATTGTTGCGGCAGGTGTCAAACCAGAAGTGTACTCGCAAAGCTGGTTTTATTACCTAGATGAGAAAGAATTAGAATTGGGGTGGTCTTAATCCTAGAGGGTCCAAGAATTTGCTTGGGGAGGTCTGAAATGTTATCTTATGGTTTGGGTAGTTTCCAGGGGCTTGCCTGGTTTTTCAAGGCTACTGTAGACGATGAGTGAATGCCTAAGCACTCTGAGTGCTTTCGGCGAGGTTCGTTGCCTTAATTGATTGCTTTCTGATTTCTTAGTCCAAGAGTGCTCAGTACAGCTAGTGCTGGTACAGTCAAGCTCCAGTTGGATAGTTGGGACTCTAAGTTTGAGTAAGTCGGCTAGGGCCGGGCTGCTCAAGACTTAAGAGGCTCTGAGTAGATCATGTCAAGGGATCCACTCAACAAAACGGCTATATCAAGGAACCGGAATTGTTAGAGCATTGAAATTATAATTGACCTCGTAGGATAAAGGACCGAATGAAATTCTGGCTCTGAGCAGACCATATCAAGGGGTCCACCCAACAAGCCGGCCATTTCTAGGGACCGAACTCGCTTAAGCACCATTCAATCATTCTGACCTAGTTGGATAAAAGAAGGATAAAAGACTTATATCATTTCTGACTACCAAATTGAACTAAGCTCTAAAATAGGCATCACTTCATCAGGGGTTGGAAGTACCTAGCATGGTTTCTGTCAACTGTTGACCAACCCAACCATGCAGTTCAATGTGATAATCATAATGATGGAAATAGAAAAATTTAGAATTTTTTAAAAATTTATTCAAAATTATACCTTTGCTTGGACCCTTGTTTGGTGCTGGATGCGGACCGTTGGAGATTGGAGGATTTGGAGGGAAGAATGTCGAGACTCTCGGTTGGCTCTTCATGGTTGAAAATGTTTGATAATGATAAAAGTGATAATAGTTATCGTTTTATATAATGAAAAAAAGTACTGTTAAAGTTCAGTTAGCTAAATTAAAATTGGTCAAATTTCATTGGCCAAAAATTAGCCAATGAAATTGAGTAAATTAAAAGTTCAGAAATTCGAAATTTCATTGGTCAAAATTTAGCCAATGAAATTGAGAGAATTAAAGTTCAAAAATTCAAAAAATTCAAAAATTCAAAAATTCAAAAATTTAAAAATTCAAAAATTCAAAAATTCAAAAATTCAAAAATTCAAAATTTAAAAATTCAAAAATTCAAAAATTCAAAAATTCAAAAATTCAAAAATTCAAAAATTCAAAAATTCAAAAATTCAAAATTCAAAAACTCAAAAACTCAAAAAATTCAAAAATTCAAAAATTCAAAAATTCAAAAATTAAAAATTCAAAAATTCAAAAATTCAAAAATTCAAAAATTCAAAAATCCAAAAATTCAAAAATCCAAAAGTTCAAAAATTTAAAAATTCAAAAATTCAAAAATTCAAAAATTCAAAAATTCAAAATTCAAAAATTCAAAAATCCAAAAATCCAAAAATTTAAAAATTCAAAATTCGAAAATTCAAAAATTCAAAAATTCAAAAATTCAAAAATTTAAAAATTCAAAAATTCAAAAATTCAAAAATTCAAAAATTCCAAATTCAAAAATTCAAAAATTCAAAATTCTCAAGAATTCCGAAAAAAACTTAGTCATTTTTTTGCAGAGAAGAAATTTTTTCATGTAAGAATGAGAGTAATTTTCTGGGCGTTTTAGACATTTGGAACTAATGGTATAGGAAAAAATTCTCAAAATTTTCGAAAAAAACTTAGTCATTTTTTTGCAGAGAAGAAATTTTTCATGTAAGAATGAGAGTAATTTTTCTGGGCGTTTTAGACTATTTGGAACCTAATGGTATAGGAAAAAATTCTCAAAATTTTCGAAAAAAACTTAGTCATTTTTTGCCGAGCAGAAATTTTTCATGTAAGAATGAGAGTAATTTTTCGGGCGTTTTAGACTATTTGGAGCCTAATGGTAAAGGAAAAAATTCTCAAAAATTTCGAAAAAAACTTAGTCATTTTTTGCCGAGCAGAAATTTTTTCATGTAAGAATGAGAGTAATTTTTCGGGCGTTTTAGACTATTTGGAGCCTAATGGTAAAGGAAAAAATTCTCAAAATTTTTGAAAAAACTTAGTCATTTTTTTGCCGAGCAGAAATTTTTTCATGTAAGAATGAGAGTAATTTTTCTGGGTGTTTTAGACTATTTGGAACCTAATGGTATAGGAAAAAATTCTCAAAATTTTCGAAAAAAACTTAGTCATTTTTTGCCGAGCAGAAATTTTTTCATGTAAGAATGAGAGTAATTTTTCTGGGTGTTTAGGACTATTTGGAACCTAATGGTATAGGAAAAAATTCTCAAAATTTTCGAAAAAAACTTAGTCATTTTTTGCCGAGCAGAAATTTTTTCATGTAAGAATGAGAGTAATTTTCTGGGCGTTTTAGACTATTTGGAACCTAATGGTATAGGAAAAAATTCTCAAAATTTTCGAAAAAAACTTAGTCATTTTTTTGCCGAGCAGAAATTTTTTTCATGTAGAATGAGAGTAATTTTTCTGGGCGTTTAGACTATTTGGAACCTAATGGTATAGGAAAAAATATTCAAAATTTTGAAAAAAACTTAGTCATTTTTTTGCCGAGCAGAAATTTTTTCATGTAAGAATGAGAGTAATTTTTCTGGGCGTTTTAGACTATTTGGAACCTAATGGTATAGGAAAAAATTCTCAAAATTTTCGAAAAAAACTTAGTCATTTTTTTGCCGAGCAGAAATTTTTTCATGTAAGAATGAGAGTAATTTTTCTGGGCGTTTTAGACTATTTGGAGCCTAATGGTAAGGAAAAAATTCTCAAAATTTTCGAAAAAAACTTAGTCATTTTTTTGCCGAGCAGAAATTTTTCATGTAAGAATGAGAGTAATTTTCTGGGCGTTTTAGACTATTTGGAGCCTAATGGAAAGGAAAAAATTCTCAAAAATTTCGAAAAAAACTTAGTCATTTTTTGCCGAGCAGAAATTTTTTCATGTAAGAATGAGAGTAATTTTCTGGGCGTTTTAGACTATTTGGAGCCTAATGGTAAAGGAAAAAATTCTCAAAATTTTTGAAAAAAACTTAGTCATTTTTTGCCGAGCAGAAATTTTTTCATGTAAGAATGAGAGTAATTTTTCTGGGTGTTTAGACATTTGGAACCTATGGTATAGGAAAAAATTCTCAAATTTTCGAAAAAAACTTAGTCATTTTTTTTGCCGAGCAGAAATTTTTCATGTAAGAATGAGTAGTAATCTTTCTGGGCGTTTAGACTATTTGGAACCTAATGGTATAGGAAAAAATTCTCAAAATTTTCGAAAAAAACTTAGTCATTTTTGCCGAGCAGAAATTTTTCATGTAAGAATGAGAGTAATTTTTCTGGGCGTTTTAAGACTATTTGGAACCTAATGGTATAGGAAAAAATATTCAAAATTTTGAAAAAAACTTAGTCATTTTTTTGCCGAGCAGAAATTTTTCATGTAAGAATGAGAGTAATTTTCTGGGCGTTTTAGACTATTTGGAACCTAATGGTATAGGAAAAAATTCTCAAAATTTTCGAAAAAAACTTAGTCATTTTTTTGCCGAGCAGAAATTTTTCATGTAAGAATGAGAGTAATTTTTCTGGGCGTTTTAGACTATTTGGAGCCTAATGGTAAAGGAAAAAATTCTCAAAATTTCGAAAAAAACTTAGTCATTTTTTTGCCGAGCAGAAATTTTTTCATGTAAGAATGAGAGTAATTTTTCTGGGTTTTAGACTATTTGGAACCTAATGGTATAGGAAAAAAATTCTCAAAATTTCGAAAAAAACTTAGTCATTTTTTTGCCGAGCAGAAATTTTTTCATGTAAGAATGAGAGTAATTTTTCTGGGCGTTTTAGACTATTTGGAACCTAATGGTATAGGAAAAAATTCTCAAAATTTTCGAAAAAAACTAGTCATTTTTTTGCCGAGCAGAAATTTTTTCATGTAAGAATGAGAGTAATTTTTCTGGGCGTTTAGACTATTTGGAACCTAATGGTATAGGAAAAAAATTCAAAAATTTTTGAAAAAAAACTTAGTCATTTTTTTGCCGAGCAGAAATTTTTCATGTAAGAATGAGAGTAATTTTCTGGGCGTTTTAGACTATTTGGAGCCTAATGGTAAAGGAAAAAATTCTCAAAAATTTCGAAAAAAACTTAGTCATTTTTTTGCCGAGCAGAAATTTTTTCATGTAAGAATGAGAGTAATTTTTCTGGGCGTTTTAGACTATTTGGAACCTAATGGTATAGGAAAAAATTCTCAAAATTTTCAAAAAAACTTAGTCATTTTTTTGCCGAGCAGAAATTTTTCATGTAAGAATGAGAGTAATTTTTCTGGGCGTTTTAGACTATTTGGAACCTAATGGTATAGGAAAAAATTCTCAAAATTTTCGAAAAAAAACTTAGTCATTTTTTTGCCGAGCAGAAATTTTTTCATGTAAGAATGAGAGTAATTTTTCTGGGCGTTTTAGACTATTGGAACCTAAGGTATAGGAAAAATTCTCAAAATTTTCGAAAAAAACTTAGTCATTTTTTTGCCGAGCATAAATTTTTTACTTTAAGAATGAGGAGTAATTTTTCTTGGCTTTTTAGACTTTTTGGAGCCTATGGTTTAGGTTAAGATTTAGGGCTAGGGATGGGGCTATGGTTAGGGTGAGTTGCCAAAATAGGAGGCGTTTAAGGATTAGTTTAGAGTTAAGGTCCTGGGAAATTTAAGGATAAGGCATTAGAAAGGTAATGCAGAGTGATTATAATGTCCTAATTTGGTAAGCAATTTTCCTATTAAAGGAAACTTACCTTAGCCGGTATTTCAGGCTGTTATTAACTCATTTCCCTTTGAGGGGGATAATGGGTTAGGGTAAAAAAATGGGTATAATCATTAAAAAGTGCGGATTAACACTCCACATTCCGATCTGGGAAAGGGCCTTGTTGCCACAGTGGCTTAATTGTGAGAACCAATAGAAAATAGTTTCTTGGTTTGGTCTGCACGAGACAGGATAAAATAAAAATAATTGGGTTGAATTTGTTAATTTTATTTCATGATTACAACTAAATAGACTGAAAAGAGTTAAAAAAGCTAAAAAAAAACCTAATGGCCTAATTGGTTTAAACATTTGGCACGAATTATTTGTTGGCCAATTGATTTGAAAATCCGGTAGCCGATGATTGGGTATCCACCTATTGCTTCGAGTTCAGCCTTGTCCAGTAGGAGGTCGCAAGCTGATCTTATAGAGCTACTACGTTTGGCATGTTTTTATTGTAGTGTAATATGAAAGGGGTCCTAAGCATAGCCTGTTTATTGTTATAGGAAAGATAATGTTTCGTTTCCGGTATTTGTACGTAGAATCTTCTTTTCCACGGTGTTGAACTTGTGTCCCTTTTGAATTAAATTGTGAAGAAGAAATTTGGAGTGGTAGACATAAGTGCTAAATGAGGGAGCAGTTCCTTACGTGCCTAATTGCTTGTGAAAGGCCGATTTTTGAGACAATGTGGAGGGTGGTTGCTAGCTGAGTGTAAGTATGCAAAGGAGTCCGTTGGTTTATAGAAGGTTTCTGTTTTAAGGGAGCCCTCTTTGGAGATGCTGATAGTCAAGTCCAAATAGTCCAGAGACTTGCCATGGGTAACTGTGAATTTAAGAGTTGGATGAAGTTTATTTAGTTCAGCGACGAAGGACAGCAGACTATCAGTACCCTGTGTCCAAATGCCGAAACCATCGTCACGGTACTGTCTGTAGAAAAAGGGAAGTTTATTTATGATAGAAAATGCTGATTGCATCCATTCACAAATAAATAGGTCGGAAGCTGAACAGGCACAAGGTGTTCCCATTGCTATACCATGTATTTGGTGGTAGAAAAAGTTGTCAAATTGAAAAAAGTTAGTGTAGAGTACTATTTTAAGAAGGTATTTGACAAAGTCCAATGAATAGGTAGCATCTTTGTATTTAGGAGGGCTGCTGAGGAGTTAGATATTGTTTAGGATGGAGCTAATTAATTCATTGAGTGGGATATTGGTATACATGCCGACTACGTCCAATGAGAAAGAATGCTTGTTGAGGGTTCAAGAAGCGGAAGAGAGGATAGATCTTTTAGCAAAGAGGCCGAATCCTTAAGATAAAGTGGGTTTAAAGGTACAAAAGGTGCAGTAGAAAGTCAAGAAAAATTGAAAGCCGTTCTGTTGGGTGTCCATTACCGCTTGCAATAGGCCGAAATGATACAGGAAGTTGTGAATCTTTGGAAGACCGTAGAGAAAAGGGCATCTAGCTGTTCCTTTGAGGGAAGAAGAAGATTGTATGTTTTTTGTGGAAATTATACCCATCGTTTGAGGTTGAGTAGTGATTTGGTCAGTTGGCGAGTAGTGGAAGAGTGGGTCTGAGTCCACCTTGCGGAAAAAGTCAGGAGACGAGAGTCGAGGTATTTTTGGATACCATTGGTGTGTAAAATGTCTTGTCATGATAACAATTCCGCTGCCTTTGTCGGCTGGTTTTGAGAACAAGTGATGGATGTTTTTAAAAAAAGAGACCGTTTGTTTGATTAAGTAGAGGTCTGCTTTTCCTTTGGAAGTAAGGGTCTGTTGTTGAGGTGGTGTTTGTTATAAGCACCCTGTGTAAATGTTTTGCTAGAGAAGAAAGTGGAGTGATTGAGGGAGGTTGCTTTTTTTGAGTGATCCGTAAAGACTTGGGGAGGAATCGGTCGCAATTAGGCTCGTTTAAAGTAGTTTTGGCTTTTTGGTGGTTATGCCAGAAGTATTTCCATTTAAGGCGGTACTCGAGATCTGCAGTTTCTGAGTCTAAAAAGGTGGTGGGATACTATGGTAAGGTTGGGACAAAGTTAAGAACTAGTGAGAGACACTCAGATACGTGGTCAGGAGGTCTTTGTGGTACATGGAAATGAGGAAGAATCCCTTTCGAGAATTCATTTAGAGGGTAAAGGCGTTCCTTGTCCGCGAATTGTGTAATTTTCCTTCGGAATGGATGGATGGCCTCGAGGAGTGGCTGTTCAGACTGTTTATCAATTCTCTGATCACTGGATAGAGGTTGGTCGCAGTAGGGGATATTTGGTACTTTGAGTTTGGCCAGAGTGGTAGCGTGGTCGCAATTGAGATGCTTTTTGAGGGGCTGTGTAATGAGTGGGTTCAGACGAATTAAATTACGTAGTCGCACCACTCTTTGTCATTGCTATAGAATTTTCACAGGAGTCCCAAGCAGGTCAATAGGGTCCGAGGACTGATAGATTATTTCTGGTTGTATTAATACAATTTTGGATTGCACACAAGTAAGTGGTGTTAATGGTTTCTACGGTCTTGAGAATAAGGGTTTTATGGCATAGATTGAGTTTGTGCAAGAGTGTGTAGTTAATTGATATGAAGTGAGGAGGGGAGACCTAGTTTTACTCGAAGGCGAGTAGCTGTTCCGTGCTACAGAGGAGGTTGAGGCGTCGAATCATTTTTTGATTTTAAACCGATGGTTAAGGCGCTGTTTTTCAAAAGTGTTAGAGTTGAAATAACATAGGGATCCCCATCGTCAGTAACCACATCCAGAAGTAGTGTGTTGACAGGATCTAAGGAGACAAAGTTGCATATTTAGAAAGTTTTGAATTGATAAGTAAAAGAGGGGGAAGGAAGTAAATAAAGCCAAAAAACTTAGTCATTTTTTTGCCCAGAAGAAATTTTTTCATGTAAGAATGAGAGTAATTTTTCTGGGCGTTTAGACTTTGAAACCTAATGGTATAGGAAAAAATTCTCAAAATTTTCGAAAAAAAAACTTAGTCATTTTTTGCCGAGCAGAAAATTTTTTCATGTAAGAATGAGAGTAATTTTTCTGGGCGTTTTAGACTATTTGGAACCTATAGTATAGGAAAAAATTCCTGATTTTCCGAATAGATTAGTCATTTGAGAGAGTCTTGGAAGAGAAAGTTAATTATTAGGAAGTGCTTATTAACAAAAAATATATAAATATAAAAAAATGAAGAAAAACTTAAACAAAGGCGTAAATTTATTCCTGGACGCTGGGGGGCAGGCCGAGTTGGGTTCGACGGGCCGTGATATAATCAGACAAAAGTGAGGCAGCTCTGAGTCGGAGTGCCCTGCAAAATGTTTCCCAATTTTTGGATAATCTTGTGAGGAATCGGTAGGACTTGCATTCTGGAGCCTGATGGTGCAGATGTCCAGCTGGGGTGTGAGGCTTCTGGTAGTCAGGATAGCGCAACTCGTATGCACATTTGTAATAAGTGCGTCTCGTGAGAGGATGAGGTTTTCCTTGTCAGGTTTGGATGCTGATTTTTGGAGAGGTTCGATGCGGACTCGCTTGATGGAGCTTCGATTGCGACTATGTCCGGGAGTGGTGAGGTAGGCGGTTTAAGGGTGTGATGAGCTTTTGGATGAAGATTCTTGCTTAGTTCCAGGGGTGGGTTGTATAGTTTTAAAATTGACCTGGGACTCAAGGCAGGAAAAGGCTTGGTGTGTGGTGGGTCTGTCAACTTTATTGGACTTAGACCAATGTCCGAAGTGCAGGGTCGTTTGGTTGGAGCTGTCTTAGTGAGGTAAGCCCCGTTCTCTATTTGTTGGGCCAATGAATGTGATCAAGGATTTATACTCTTCGAGGGTATCCTCTACGGTCTTGTTAACGTGTGTAATGCTGAGTGTGTGCTCGTGCGGTCAAATGTGTCTCGAGGGAAAGAGTGAGAAAGACTTTGAGGTAAAATAGTCATTGGAATCTGCAAGGGTAAAATGAGCAAAGTCTGGTGATTTAATCAGGTGCTGATGAAGCTCCATGATGATGTTGGCTATGTGCAGGGGCTGGTATAGTGAGAGCCACAATAATTTGCTGGATAGTGTGGTGAGTCTGTTCCAATAAGCAACCTGTCTAATTTGCTTGTTTTTAAGGAGTTGAGTAATTCCTGTCGAGAATTTGTACTCCAGACATTTTCCATTAATTGTGAAAAAGTAATTTCTGATCTTGGTAATACTTTCTGGCAGAATGGGGTGAAGTGTTCTGGTCCGTTGTTGTTTAGATTTTGCCAGATGATTGTAGAATTCCCACATGCCAGGTCGCCAATACTGTCTATGTCTCTTGGTGAGCTAGAGATGAGAACCGGTGGACCTGAGCCGCGGCAGCCTGATAAGAAGTCCCAGAAGTCCGGAGTTTGTGGGCTGTTCTCCAATGGGATTGTGAGGGGCCCATAGCCCGCTGTGACTTTGTCATTATTCAGAGTGGTAAGGTGTCCTGAAAGTCGGGTAAAAAATGGCTTAGGCGCGTTTGTTTTTGGGTGGACACCGTAGGATCGGGCCACGTGTATGTTGGGGTTTGTAAATTTGACTGGATTAGTCCAGTCCATGGGATCTAATACGCAGTCATTAATGAAAAGGTCGCAATTGACCGGTATGCGCATTGTGCTTAAGTTCTTGTGTCGGCGGCTCAACCTATTCAGGTGAGCAACATGGTCAAAGAGGATCAGTCTGTCCCCCATGCGTCTTAAGTGCTGTTTTAAACAGTCATTGTTGCGGCAGGTGTCAAACCAGAAGTTGTACTCGCAAAGCTGGTTCTTATTACCTAGATGAGAAAGAATTAGAATTGGGGTGGTCTTAATCCTAGAGGGTCCAAGAATTTTGCTTGGGAGGTCTGAAATGTTATCTTATGGTTTGGGTAGTTTCCCAGGGGCTTGCCTGGTTTTTCAAGGCTACTGTAGACGATGAGTGAATGCCTAAGCACTCTGAGTGCTTTCGGCGAGTGTTCGTTGCCTTAATTGATTTGCTTTCTGATTTTCTTAGTCCAAGAGTGCTCAGTACAGCTAGTGCTGGTACAGTCAAGCTCCAGTTGGATAGTTGGGACTCTAAGTTTGAGTAAGTCGGCTAGGGGCCGGGCCTGCTCAAGACTTAAGAGGCTCTGAGTAGATCATGTCAAGGGATCCACTCAACAAAACGGCTATATCAAGGAACCGGAATTGTTAGAGCATTGAAATTATAATTGACCTCGTAGGATAAAGGACCGAATGAAATTCTGGCTCTGAGCAGACCATATCAAGGGGTCCACCCAACAAGCCGGCCATTTCTAGGGACCGAACTCGCTTAAGCACCATTCAATCATTCTGACCTAGTTGGATAAAAGAAGGATAAAAGACTTATATCATTTCTGACTACCAAATTGAACTAAGCTCTAAAATAGGCATCACTTCATCAGGGGTTGGAAGTACCTAGCATGGTTTCTGTCAACTGTTGACCAACCCAACCATGCAGTTCAATGTGATAATCATAATGATGGAAATAGAAAAATTTAGAATTTTTTAAAAATTTATTCAAAATTATACCTTTGCTTGGACCCTTGTTTGGTGCTGGATGCGGACCGTTGGAGATTGGAGGATTTGGAGGGAAGAATGTCGAGACTCTCGGTTGGCTCTTCATGGTTGAAAATGTTTGATAATGATAAAAGTGATAATAGTTATCGTCTTTTATATAATGAAAAAAAGTACTGTTAAAGTTCAGTTAGCTAAATTAAAATTGGTCAAATTTCATTGGCCAAAAATTAGCCAATGAAATTGAGTAAATTAAAAGTTCAGAAATTCGAAATTTCATTGGTCAAAATTTAGCCAATGAAATTGAGAGAATTTAAAAGTTCAAAAATTCAAAAATTCAAAAATTCAAAAATTCAAAAATTTAAAAATTCAAAAATTCAAAAATTCAAAAATTCAAAAATTCAAAAATTTAAAAATTCAAAAATTCAAAAATTCAAAAATTCAAAAATTCAAAAATTCAAAAATTCAAAAATTCAAAAATTCAAAAATTCAAAAACTCAAAAACTCAAAAATTCAAAAATTCAAAAATTCAAAAATTCAAAAATTTAAAAATTCAAAAATTCAAAAATTCAAAAATTCAAAAATTCAAAAATCCAAAAATTCAAAAATCCAAAAGTTCAAAAATTTAAAAATTCAAAAATTCAAAAATTCAAAAATTCAAAAATTCAAAAATTCAAAAATTCAAAAATCCAAAAATCCAAAAATTTAAAAATTCAAAAATTCGAAAATTCAAAAATTCAAAAATTCAAAAATTCAAAAATTAAAAATTCAAAATTCAAAAATTCAAAAATTCAAAAATTCCAAAATTCAAAAATTCAAAAATTCAAAATTCTCAAGAATTCCGAAAAAACTTAGTCATTTTTTTGCAGAGAAGAAATTTTTTCATGTAAGAATGAGAGTAATTTTTCTGGGCGTTTTAGACTATTTGGAACCTAATGGTATAGGAAAAAATTCTCAAAATTTTCGAAAAAAACTTAGTCATTTTTTTGCAGAGAAGAAATTTTTTCATGTAAGAATGAGAGTAATTTTTCTGGGCGTTTTAGACTATTTGGAACCTAATGGTATAGGAAAAAATTCTCAAAATTTTCGAAAAAAACTTAGTCATTTTTTTGCCGAGCAGAAATTTTTTCATGTAAGAATGAGAGTAATTTTCTGGGCGTTTTAGACTATTTGGCCTAATGGTAAAGGAAAAAATTCTCAAAATTTCGAAAAAAACTTAGTCATTTTTTTGCCGAGCAGAAATTTTTTCATGTAAGAATGAGAGTAATTTTTCTGGGCGTTTTAGACTATTTGGAGCCTAATGGTAAAGGAAAAAATTCTCAAAATTTTTGAAAAAAACTTAGTCATTTTTTTGCCGAGCAGAAATTTTTTCATGTAAGAATGAGAGTAATTTTTCTGGGTGTTTAGACTATTTGGAACCTAATGGTATAGGAAAAAATTCTCAAAATTTTCGAAAAAAACTTAGTCATTTTTTTGCCGAGCAGAAATTTTTTCATGTAAGAATGAGAGTAATTTTTCTGGGTGTTTTAGACTATTTGGAACCTAATGGTATAGGAAAAAATTCTCAAAATTTTCGAAAAAAACTTAGTCATTTTTTGCCGAGCAGAAATTTTTCATGTAAGAATGAGAGTAATTTTTCTGGGCGTTTTAGACTATTTGGAACCTAATGGTAAGGAAAAAATTCTCAAAATTTCGAAAAAAACTTAGTCATTTTTTGCCGAGCAGAAATTTTTTCATGTAAGAATGAGAGTAATTTTTCTGGGTGTTTTAGACTATTTGGAACCTAATGGTATAGGAAAAAATTCTCAAAATTTTCGAAAAAAACTTAGTCATTTTTTGCCGAGCAGAAATTTTTTCATGTAAGAATGAGAGTAATTTTTCTGGGTTTTAGACTATTTGGAACCTAATGGTATAGGAAAAAATTCTCAAAATTTTCGAAAAAAACTTAGTCATTTTTTTGCCGAGCAGAAATTTTTTCATGTAAGAATGAGAGTAATTTTCTGGGCGTTTTAGACTATTTGGAACCTAATGGTATAGGAAAAAATTCTCAAAATTTCGAAAAAAACTTAGTCATTTTTTTGCCGAGCAGAAATTTTTTCATGTAAGAATGAGAGTAATTTTTCTGGGCGTTTTAGACTATTTGGAACCTAATGGTATAGGAAAAAATATCTCAAAATTTCGAAAAAAACTTAGTCATTTTTTTGCCGAGCAGAAATTTTTTCATGTAAGAATGAGAGTAATTTTTCTGGGCGTTTTAGACTATTTGGAACCTAATGGTATAGGAAAAAATTCTCAAAATTTTCGAAAAAAACTTAGTCATTTTTTTGCCGAGCAGAAATTTTTTCATGTAAGAATGAGAGTAATTTTTCTGGGCGTTTTAGACTATTTGGAACCTAATGGTAAAGGAAAAAATTCTCAAAATTTTGAAAAAAACTTAGTCATTTTTTTGCCGAGCAGAAATTTTTTCATGTAAGAATGAGAGTAATTTTCTGGGTGTTTTAGACTATTTGGAACCTAATGGTATAGGAAAAAATTCTCAAAATTTTCGAAAAAAACTTAGTCATTTTTTTGCCGAGCAGAAATTTTTTCATGTAAGAATGAGAGTAATTTCTGGGCGTTTTAGACTATTTGGAACCTAATGGTATAGGAAAAAATTCTCAAAATTTTCGAAAAAAACTTAGTCATTTTTTTGCCGAGCAGAAATTTTTTCATGTAAGAATGAGAGTAATTTTTCTGGGCGTTTTAGACTATTTGGAACCTAATGGTATAGGAAAAAATCTCAAAATTTTGAAAAAAACTTAGTCATTTTTTTGCCGAGCAGAAATTTTTTCATGTAAGAATGAGAGTAATTTTTCTGGGCGTTTTAGACTATTTGGAACCTAATGGTATAGGAAAAAATTCTCAAAATTTTCGAAAAAAACTTAGTCATTTTTTTGCCGAGCAGAAATTTTTTCATGTAAGAATGAGAGTAATTTTTCTGGGCGTTTTAGACTATTTGGACCTAATGGTAAGGAAAAAATTCTCAAAATTTCGAAAAAAACTTAGTCATTTTTTTGCCGAGCAGAAATTTTTTCATGTAAGAATGAGAGTAATTTTTCTGGGTTTTAGACTATTTGGAACCTAATGGTATAGGAAAAAATTCTCAAAATTTTCGAAAAAAACTTAGTCATTTTTTGCCGAGCAGAAATTTTTTCATGTAAGAATGAGAGTAATTTTCTGGGCGTTTTAGACTATTTGGAACCTAATGGTATAGGAAAAAATTCTCAAAATTTTCGAAAAAAACTTAGTCTTTTTTGCCGAGCAGAAATTTTTTCATGTAAGAATGAGAGTAATTTTTCTGGGCGTTTTAGACTATTTGGAACCTAATGGTATAGGAAAAAATTCTCAAAATTTTTGAAAAAAACTTAGTCATTTTTTTGCCGAGCAGAAATTTTTTCATGTAAGAATGAGAGTAATTTTTCTGGGCGTTTTAGACTATTTGGAGCCTAATGGTAAAGGAAAAAATTCTCAAAAATTTCGTGGGTTAGGGTTAGGGTTAGGGTTAGGGTTAGGGTTAGGGTTAGGGTTAGGGTTAGGGTTAGGGTTAGGGTTAGGGTTAGGGTTAGGGTAGGGTTGGGGGGTTAGGGTTAGGGTTAGGTTAGGGTTAGGGAGGGTAGGGTTAGGG